>JAJJMB010006117.1:423166-532597 GCA_023531105.1 Papaver atlanticum | reverse complement strand
TCATCCACGCCCTATCCCACCCCACCCAACCTCTACAAAAAAGGAGGAGGAGGCGCGTTTAACTAACGCCCTAGCCCATCCCAACCTCTACAAAAAAAAAGGAGGGAGTAGGCGCGTTTCATCCACGCCCTATCCCATCCCATCCAATTTTTATAAAAAGAAGGGGGGAGTAGGCGCGTTTCATCCACGCCCTATCTCATCCCATCCAACCTCTATAAAAAGGAGGGAGGAGTAGGCGCGTATAATTAAACATACCCCCTCCCCAAATTCCACCAACGCACAGTAACACATAAGAAATAATAAACTCAAGATTAACCAAAAATAAACAAACAAGAAAACATAATCCGTTAAATAGAAACATCCCACAAAAAAACATCCATAAATAACAACACAACAAATTATCCAAAGGAAAGAAAGGGCGCGCGATAGGCGATGAAAATATAGAACAACCAGAGGGACATGCATCAAGCCAACTAGAATGAAGACCATTCTTGTCGCTTTCTCTCGAGCTCTGCACGAACGTCCTCTTCCGCGGTCTCTGCTTGTAGAACCTCATCATTCGCCACCCCCACATCCGCAAGAAGTTGGTTTAGCGCTGTTTTCTTAGCAGCAGTCGCCTTTGAACGCTTTGACAGCTCTTCCTCCAGTTGAGAAATTTGCACCGGGAGATGCACGCGGGGATCATTACGGTCATTCACTTGCTTCAGCAGCTCTTCCAGCCACCCCACCGGGAAGTTGAGATTAACTGATGAACAAACAGTAGTCTCCAAACCATGCATCACCGCTGCATCAATAGGACCATCCTTTACCCGCGTAAGCTGGTCAGCGACCTCCAGGAGGTTCTTAGTCATGTAACACAAAATCCGCATGTCAAGAAGATCTGCCTTCACAATGTGACTACCGCTGCGCTCCACAATGTCCCTATAAGTGGCAACAAAGACAGATGGCACCCAAAATCCGTGGATCAACGTGTGGGTAGAAGGATCGACTCCAGCCTCAGAAGCACTCACTACCTTGGTAAAACGAAACTGAATATCCTCAGGGATTTCCGGCGCGTTGAGAACATCGGGACGCCTCTCTGGGGGTTCACCGATGCAAAAATTACTATCGTCCGTACGAGCGCATTTTGCAGACCCATCACCACTAGGGACCACGCGCCGCACACCAACGGCGCTAGAACTTTCAGGCTTAACGGCCTCTTTGCGTTTTTTACCCATGTCCTACAACCAAAGAGGGACGAGTACTAGTAAAATACGCGGAAACCCAACCCTTGCAATGCAAAAAAAAAAAAAAAAAAAAAAAAAAAAAAAAAAAAAAAAAAAAGAAGGGAAACTAACCTCGGGAATGACCGAATCAAGTGCAGGGTCAGAAGGTTTATGACGAGATGCAGAAGAGCCCGAAGACGATTCAGAGTCACTCACAGGATCTGGAAAATGAAAAGTATGCAACATTATAAAGAAACGCCCGGATTTATACTAAAAGAAGAATTGGAGAGAGAAGAGAAGAGTGAGGAAAACAAAGACAAGTATTAAATAGGGGGTTGCATAAGTCACCTTTAGGATCATCCGCTAGTCGTGCCACGTAGGCCGAAGACCTACCCAAAACCGATCGGTTCGACCTAAAAGGACTCATTGAATGCAACACGTCACTAGGAGACGCTGGTGCCTCACCCCTGGCACGAACAGTTTCAGCCCGCAGAGGTTTAACTGATGATATGTGGAGGCGCGGGGATACCCAGCCAGCTCCTTCAGACAAGTTGACGCCAAGATCCCGCACCAGATCTACGAATGAAGGAGTTGGACTACCGCCGATACCTCGTGGAGGTTGTGACGAACTCCTTTTCCGAGCCTGTATAAGAGGAAGGGGCGAGACATCAACATAAGAACAAGGGCGGGAAACATACAATCTAGACGCCTCTTGCTTAGCCTTCTTGGCTCTTCTCAGACCAATCGCTCTCGGGCATGTTCAGATACTCCTTCATCAAGTAGGAAAGGGCCTTCCACCCCACATGATTGGATAGAGGAGCCTCCTGAGAATGCAGTTCCCACCACTTTCTTAAAAAAGAGAGAGAGAGGGGGGGAGAGAGAAGAGAAAAGACGAGGAACACAGTAAAACAGACGATGAATACCTGCTCCATCGGGAGAATAACAGCTGTCCTAGACACATGTAATCTGGGAGGCTTACGATCAGAATGCGGCTTCACTCCTTTTTTCTTCCTTATGGGATCATGACCTTCAGGAGGATCCTAGGTAGTCACCAATGTCTCAAGAGCGCGACCTTTGATGCCTGAACTAAGACGATTTGCGGCGGCTATGGCATCATCGAGCTTAACCCCTTGACATTGTCTACCATTCTAGTCAGCTTTTACTTAATTGAATTGACTTTAATATATTAACTAACTATTTTTAGCTCTAATAAAATCTTATTATGGAAAATAAAACTTATACTAATTAAAAGAAGATGTTACATGCAATACTGTTGGAGATGGATTTTTTTCTCTCCCTAATTTTAAGGAAAAATAGATTGAGGATGTCTTATTTGTGTTGCCACATAAGAAACACACACAATGACCATTAAAGAAGCTCTAATAAACCACCTTGTATTTTGGAAATTTGAGATATGTGTATGATTCTTATTATTTTTTACTATGGTTTTATAATTATTTGAAATTCTATATTAAATGATTTATCGTCTGTAAAAACAGATATTATTATTTGTATAGGTGTATAGGACCCGGCCGATACGATACCGATATGCGATATTAACTACCTTGACCTCAACGCCCGTTTCAAATCAGCACTACTGGTAAACTCCGAGATTGTATATGACTTACCATCCGCTGAAGGGGGTATGTGAATCTCATCTTGCTCTGCGTATTCGGTTTCTTCAGAGCCAGCGCTCATCACTTCCTCAGACTCCTCGGCTTCCTCCTCATACGAACTACTACTGGCTGAACTGCTAGACATGGTGCGTGTATAGGCGTTTATAATAAAGCGGAAAGAAATCGTAAAAGTAAAACAGAGAGGAGGGAAGTAGGTCTCACAGCTATATATAAGAGATCCTAAAGCTTGAACGTGGCAGTTACAAAGTTGGGATAAGAACCGACAGGAAACTAAAAAGTCCCTGCACGACGCGGGAGTTCGAGCATCACCCAGGATCGTGGAGCCGACAAAAAAGGGGAGGCTTCTATCCTTAACTTCTAAAAAGGGCGCACTTGAAGAGGATCGATTGACTACTGGGTCATTTGATAATTGACCCAATAGTCAGGGGACTAATGTTGATACATGAAAAATAATACCCCTTAGTGGGACCGGGGTGCCCCAAAGGGGAGACAAGCCCAACATAAACATGGTGACTTGAGGACTGAGGCCCAAGTCCAACAAGGAAATATCCATGAGATGAAAAGGACAAGGAAGGGATTGAAGAAGAAGGAGGAGGTCATATTAAGAAGGAATGACATCAATGGTAATTAAAGAGGTTTAGGACATGTGGCATGATGTCATAAAAGGAAGGGCTTTGGGAAAGTCTATAAAAGAAGGCACATAGTACAATTGAAAGGAAGCTCTCTCTCTTACCATTCCTAGAAAGTGTTGTCATTAGGTGTGACTAGGACGGATATAACCAAAATTAAATTCACCCCTCAACATCAACCTTTCTCTGGTAAAGGTTCCTCTTGTTGTTGTTCTTTTGTTCTTGCGAGAGGATGACAACATACTGCGGGATAGTTCTTACTTGAACTTGCGCTTAATGATATATCTTTCTGGGGAGAAGAGGCTGCGGAATCTGAGGTAACGAATTCGTTAGTCAATCATTTTCATGTTTAAGAAAAGCCTGTTTATATTGCATATATTTTACTTTTGCTTAACAAAATTTCGGTACAATTCATATGTTCCATTATTGTGTATGGATATATGTGTGTGTGTGATTCAATTGTTTTCGGTTAAGAAAAACTGTGTCAATTTATTTGGCTTATTGTTTGATATCTTCTTTATTATTGGGTATCAAGTGTTTTTGCTTAACGAAATTCGGTGCAATTACGGTGCTATAATGTCTATGTTTGTTTCAATTGCTTCCGGTTAAGAAAAATAATTGTGCAAGTCAATCTATTTTGGTTTGTATGTATTGTTTATGGCTTAACGAAATACGGGAGCATTTGTTTAGTCCAAATCGATTCAGGATAAGAGAAACTAAGTTAATTCTGATCTTAGTTAGATTTATCAAATTGGAGGATTCGGTTATTCAAGTCTAACCGAATGCCTTGACAAGAAAAACTAGTTAACTAACCAAGTGTTTGTCTTATCTAAAGGGAAAGGTCTAAGTTATTGTCTGAATAATTAGAGCCTGAGGAAAAAAATAAAGTTAATTTTGATCTTTATTTTGGTCTTATCGAAATAAGCGATTGTATGTTTGTAATCGGTTTAACAAGGGAATTAAGTTTCTTAGACGATTTGTTAAACTGTTAGGGAAAATTGCTTCGGGCAATTGTTTCCTTGATAACATATTAAAACTAAATTACTTGTAGTTTCGATTTTAATATTGGTTATCTAAAGTGGTATGTGAAACTTTCGTGCTTAACTCTTACAGGTTGTTTACAAGTCTTTTAGATTTGTAATATTATTTGGTTTGTCCTTTATTTGCTCGAACCTTTGTCATTTTCTGACAAAAATGGGGAGAAATATATGGAGTAAACAAGTGATTTGCAATCACTAATGAAAGGACAATTATGCTTAAACGTTATATCTAACGAAAGAGTAAAGCGTTGACTAAGGGGGAGAAACATATCATGTTACTGTAATCACTAAGGAAAATACTACACAGCGTACCTTATATGAGTTTTGTAGTATTCTGACTACAAAAGGGGAATAACAAAGATGTTCGGATTGAATATCTACCTATCTTGCCTTTAGGGGGAGTATAAGCTTTGTTATTCAAATGTCATCAACGACGTTTATTGATTGAATATATGCAGGTTATTGTGCTGTTGAAACTTGGAATCAAGTGTATGTATAATGAATTATTGTAATTTGTTTATCCATATGTATTAAGAGTTTTGTCACTAAAATTAACAAAGGGGGAGATTGTTAGAGCATAGCTCGGTTGAACCCACCAATCTTTGGTATGTCAAGTTTGGTTGTCATATTTTAGTGACTCAAAACTCATCTAAAGTCGCTTGATTGTATACTAGAGCCAACTTCGTTTAGGTTAGACTAGAAAGTCTACGAATGTTGAGACATACAAGTACTACTCCGAAGATCTGAAGAAAGTGAAGAAGAAGCGAACTACAACGACAATATTATCCTTCCTCTTGAGGTTAATAATATTGACTTGAACTGCTTTCATTCCTAACGTATCTTTCAAGTCGTGTTATATTGAAACATAACTGCGAAGCTGTATATACTGTACATATTGTATGATACTCTCGTGATGTGACATGGTCATATTTGTATGATCATAGTATTAGGGAAATTAGACTACGAAGTATAACGGTTAACTATGTAAGTTAGGGACAACACCAGTCACTAGGATCGGTTACACAAATTACCAGGATCGGTTACACCAATTACGAGGACCGGTTACATCAATTACAAGGATACTCTTTTGTGATAGGTCACACCAATTACTAGGATCGGTCACACCAATTACAAATATCGATCATACCATCTCAGGTGATTACTTAGGATCGGTTACACTAATTAATCAAAACCAGTCATACCAAATCATAAGTCAGGCATTGTGATTAGTTATACCAAGATACATAACAAGTTATGATCGGTTCTACTAACTCACACATATTGGTAATCCAAAGATATGCAATGAATAACAATACAAATAATCCTAATGATTTCCCTTTCGATTCATAAAACAAGTTCATGAATGCACTTCCTTTTAAAAAAATGCAAAACATTGTTTCCTAAGATGAAATCTTCACCTTTACCCATACACATAATCACAATAGCATTTATACGATTATGTCGATGTCATATCTACGAAGTTCAAAAGATAAGCGTTATACTTCGTAGTCTAATTCCTTAATACTATGATCATATGATCATGTCTCACTACTAGAGTTAAATATTCATTCACAGCTTCGCAGTTATGTTTTCAATATAGCACGACTTGAAAGATACATTAGAAATGAAATAGTTCAAGTCAATATTACTAACCTCAAGAGGAAGGATGATGTCATCGTTGTAGCTCGTTACTTCTTCACGTTCTTCAGGTCTTTGAGTAATGCTTGTATGTCTCATATTCCTAGACTTTCTAGTCTAACCTATACGAAGTTGTCTCTAGTACATAATCAAGCGACGCTTAGATGAGTTTTGATTCACTAAAATATGACAACCAAACTTGACATACCAACGCTTGGTGGGTTCAACCGAGCTATGCTCTAACAGTGGTATAACCGATACCAAGAATGTAAATCCATGTAAATATGAATAAGGATTTCCAGTGAAAAGATGTCAACATACTTTGAACACGTTCAATAACTCTTATCATTTATTGTTCAAAGATATTCCTTAGTACTCAAGGAGATCTTGTGCCGAAATAAATTGAGAATCTTTTAATTATGGTTTTTGGTTTTATATGCTTTAATTACCAGCAATAAAATGCATATCTCTAGAGAATAAAAATTAGTAATGTGCATTTACTAATTGGAGATTTTCTATTGAGAGATTTCGGAAATTTTGGACAAGCATTTATTGGAATTAGGAAAACCAAATTTTGCTATTCATTGCATATCTTGAGAATATTTTCGGTTTTTGAAATTCCTTGGTGTCCAAACATCCTTGGTCTATAAACACCTAAGTTTGCATTTTTAGCAAACTATCCTAAGAGCCAAGCAAACTTCATCTTTTTGGTGTTTCTGGCGGAGCCGTCTAATCGGACAGGAAAGTATCCTAATTATGTGAAATCTCTTACGACCGCTCGTTTAAAGACTTCTGTGGGATCAAGAAGCTCTACGAGTACCGTTGGTGGGAAACTAGATAATTGCAGTATTATTAGTTTTCGATTGATTTGACTGACTAACGGTTGTTGAAACTTTGATTGCACCTAGTTTATTTATTCTTGAGAATCTTCTCTTCTGATATAAGATTCACTCAAACTAGATCGAAGTATCGACGGTATCTTAAGAACTGTTTGTAGATCTAAAGACATCTTGGGATAATCCATTGTTAACAGACTCCGTTCTATGTGTGATTGATCACAAGAGATTCAAGTGGTGTTGTGCAGGTGTTTATTGAAGATTAAAGAAGATTTGAAGACAAAGAAGATTTCTTATTTGGTTCTCATATCTTTGGGTGTGCAAAAACCTTGATCGGATGGGATCCAACTAGAATCAGATTTATTCGATTGATTAGTTGCGTGAGATCGGCATCACTTTATAGTTTCTTGTTGGAATCTATATAGATTGATTACGAATCAAAACTTGACTACTTTGTAGTTATTGGATAGATTGATCTAACCAGGCAAAGGAGTTTATTAGATTAAACGGAAGATCCTTTGCGTATGACTTGAGATATCTTTATCTTGAAAGAATCGAAAGAGTTGTTACCAAACAGATTTGTTGTTCCTTTACTTTTGGAATACGATCCAAAGTAAGTGTTCCACTGCGTGCACTCATCGAAGTCAGAAGCGCAGGGATACTGAGGAAACTAAGTGAACTAGGGGTAGTTGCTTGGTCTCAACTATACAAACTTGGTTTAGATTTTGTATAGCGGCTTAATTCTGAGAGTATTCAATTCTGGACTAGGTCCCGGGGGTTTTCTGCATTTGCAGTTTTCCTCGTTAACAAAATCTTGTTGTGTGATTTACTTTTATTTTCCGCAATTATATTTGTTTATATAATTTAAAGTAAATTACACAAACTTTAACTCCGTATATACTTGATAGTGATCTTATAGAGTTTGGTTAAGTCCGAACCAATTATCAAGTATCACACTTTGGTTGTCGTATTATGTCGATCTTGTAGCCATAGAAAATCACACAAAGTGTGAATACAGATTTGTTGCATTGTCTCGACTTTGTCCATAGACGATTACTTTTGGTAAGAGGACTTATAGGTGGATATTTTAAAGATTGTGGTGTATTTGGGTACCCTCGTCTTTTCACCTTGAACCAACCTCCTTTTCATAAGTGGGCACCGATATTTATGAACGTTCATGTAATACCCTGATTTGGTAGGTTGGGTTTGCCGATTGGAATACATTTAATGGTTTTTCCTTTGCTAACACCAAAGTGCTTTCAACACAATGAGCTTCATAGTTGGCAGAAAACTTTGCAGTTAAGCGTGCTTGTGGGAGAGTAATCTTGGGATGAGTGACCTCCCTAGAAGCGGCTGTTGGATGACCGTAATGGTCCCCGTTGAAAACCATACACTACTATATAATCCGGTAGATAAGTGGATATTAGTGGAGTTTCAGGTCATTACAATTGGTATCAGAGCCGACGACAAATCACCTATCGAGGGTGAGAGAGTGAGCTGGACGGAATAGGTTAGGCACTAGCCTCATGAGGGGCTTGAATATATTCCGGAACTAGGGACGATTCCAATTTAAGGTGGTGGTATTGTAATACCCCAATACGGTAGGGTAGGTTTGCCAATTGGCATATAGGTAATGGTTTGTACTTTCCTAACACCGATGCATTTTCAGCACAATTGGCTTCAGAGTTGGTAGAAAAATCTGCATTTAAGCGTTCTCGGGGTGGAGGAATCTTCTTGGGATGTGTGACTGTAGATGACAAACTATAACATCTACCCAAGAACTGGCAGCTGAAGAATAATACAGAGATATGAAATAAGACTCAAGGTCAAATGTAGAAGACTTGAACTAAATGTCCATGGATCGAGCCATGGACGACCAAACAAGGCAGAGACATGGAGTTAGGCGAGGAAGACCTGAGTCTATATGCGAAGCCAAGAATATTCTCGATGCTATTAGCTGAGGGGAGACCTGGAAACCTATCCCAAGTCGGTACAAGCACGAGGGGGGAAACTATTAAAATCCAAGATGTCACATGCTTAGTCATCTATATGTAATTGTCATGGTCATATCATGTATAAATAGCCAAAAAGGCGCATGATGTACACAAGTTCATTCTGATAATAGAAAATAGATTTCAAATAATTCTCTCCCCTCTTTCTCTGATTCTCTTCTAAACCGCCTTTAACCATAACCGACTTAGAAGATAATCAAGAAATTCAAACCAAGCATCGCCGGAATTCTGATCGGAGATCAGAGAACAGAGTGATAATCAAGATCGCATTCAATAATCAAGGACCGGGATCAGAATCTATGAAGGTACGAGTTTCACGTATCTTCATTGGTGTCGACTATCCTTTTAGAACATCGTGTTTCTTGCATATAATATAGATCACAATCATAATTCAAATGCATGATTCAGTACAATTACTTAACAAACTGCATGATTAAGCATGATATGCTCAAATATTGATGATCTGTCTGTTTATTAGCTCATAATATGATGATTATGAATGAGATTGAACTTTAACCTGCTGATTTTGATTTTAATCTCTTAAACATATCAACCATGATCAGATCTAACGATTAATGGTAAAATCTTTAGCATATTTTATTTTTTAAACTCTATATCTAGAATCTTCTAGATTAATCCTAAAGATTTCCCATCAAAACCTTACTTGATTCATAATCTCGTGTGAATAGAATTCTCAGTTCTAGATAATACAAATGTTTTAATGAGATCAAAATACAATTATATTCTTGATTACACATTTTTGATCGCATAAATACAAATCTGGCTATAACATGATAATATGATGATTGATTTGCTTAAATCTATATTCTTGATCTAGAATTGCATTTTTATTAGTCATGTAAAACTCAAAATTCAATTATTGTTAGGTTTTCACCGACAAATCTCTGATAACAAAATTTACTAAATAAAATAAGAATGAAAAGTATGATAATTGTTAATATCAGTTAATTCGAGTGCTAGATTGATCAAATCTGGATATACTTCTACTCAAAGAATGAATTGATCTGATAATTGTTCTAGCAATGATTTTCATCTTGACTAAAAAGGATCAGTTCACAGATACTCATCTTATTCTATATGTGATTGTGAAGCTATACAATGGAACTCCAACAAAGAAGGTTTCCACATAAAACTAGAGTAACCTCACCGTTACGACAAACACCACTGGAACCATCAGTAGAAAACCCAAGTGTTAGTACACCAGAAGTGCCAACATTGAGCGCTAACACCCTTAAGCATAGTGGTTCCAACTGGAAACAAAGAAACATCTACACCATCAATAACTGTTGTACCACAAACAATCACGACTTCAACAGTGATGCCAAGTGGTCAACCACAAGTTGTTATAATAGGTCCAACCGTGACACGTGAACAACACAGGAGGCCACCAACACCACGAACCCCTACTACAACTCATGTACTACAGATCTCAAGAGACATGCTCCAAGACCTATTAAGATCAATAAACACCCTAGCTAAGAAGTTCAATCATACGACCACCTCTAACTCAGCAAGCTACCATGCAAATTGTACAACATCAAAGTACATAGATGAAACAATCAGATCCATATATAAATGTACCACCTCTACCAGCTCAGTCATCTATGCTGAACCTAACAACATGTCAACAACAGAGGAACCTGAGGAAAGAACTCAGAAATTACAGCTCGTTAGCTAATCAACTTCAAAATCTGAGTTACATAATTTTTGAATCTTCACTAGCTGCCACCGTTGACTTGGTTCATGAGTCTACAGATAGGATGATGAAAGCTAAAGAGGAAAGAATAAAGTTGATGGTTACCAAATCAAAAGCTGACCCAATATATATGTTCAAGGAAAGTCCATTATCAAAGGAAATCTGTGATTGTCGATTACCAGAAAAGTTTCATTTGCTAACTTTCAGAAGTTTCAAAGGGGATTCAGACCGAACAAACACATATTTCATTATGAGAAAATGATGGCTCTGTACCTCGACAACACCTGGATAATGTCAAGATTTTTTCCAAGCAGCTGATGTGATTTTGAAGTTGTAGTAAAAATGATTCGAACTCTAAGACTTGTGAAGATTCGAGTTTTTAAATTTAATAAAAATTATATACAAAAATATTAACAAAGTGGGCGAGAGGTACTAGGGCTTAGGATTCCACCAAATTCATTTCTTAAGGTTCAAATAATAATTCTTTTAACAATTATAGCTCAATAAAAATATAAAATAAAGTGACTCTTATTTTTGCCAAGATAGATTCTCAAAATATTAGATGTAAATGTTAAGCATGGGATATCAAATCACCTAAGCTAAGCATGACCCATCTAATCAAATGACAACTAATTAAATCAAATCATAATTTCAATTAAAATTAGTGCAAAAGTCATGAAAATAATTAAATATAATTACCCAAGTGTGAAATAAGGCTTCCTCCATCGCCCCAATTTTGGGGTTTAGCTCATCATAGTAAACGTGCTCTCAAAATATTTATTTAGGCTCAAAAATGGTTTACAAAGATGAAATAAAGAGAAAATGGTGTAGAACAGGATTTTGTGACGCACAAAACTCATCACAAAATGAACGATAAAAGACAAGTGTTGTAAACACTGTTGCACAGTTGCTGGAAAGGAGTTGGGAACTGCCGCAATTAAGCGACAGTTTGCAACGACTTTCCTTTACGGGATTTTGTTCTTAGTGTTCTTGAGTTGCAGCAGCAGAAAACTTTTCCTGCAACTCGTGATTTCTTCGCTCCGTAGCCTCCAAAACTTCCCCAAACTCTCGACTCCCATTTCTGTGATCCCAGAAGCGTATATATACCCATTTGGACCGAGAATAAATCCCTAAAACTCCATATAATCTCGGAAATCAATCAAACATATTTTCTTTTACTCCCATGCAAGATAGGGGATTTTTCTTCCCTTTCATATATCTGCTCGCGAAAATCTTCAACTGACACACTCCAAATTGACTGAAACACGTTCCAGAATGAGTAGACAACGTTGTAGACTAGTTCATTGCTCCAAGAATAGCCAGAAATCCCGAGAATCTCTCTCTGCATACACGAACTCCCCTGTATTCGTCATATCTTCCTTATTGATCGCATTCAATGCCGTTACCAATCCTGTTGTGATACGACACAATATTTCCAACCAATCCTAGACAAAATCTCCTACCATAACTCTCCAAATCTGGTCCATGCAGTTACGCAGAGAACTGCAAAAATTTCCCGCCAAAAAGCTTCCTTTGAATTTGAGAAGAAGATGTCCCCCCCCCCCCTAATCCTGCACGGGTGTCCCTTTAGCACTTTTCTTATATGGTGCAAATAGTAATTTTTCCGGGGGTTCCTCCGACACATTTTTGGCGTGCTTCCGGTGCATTTCTGGGGTGCCTTTAGTACTCTATCCTGGGGTGTAAAACACCACTTTTCGAGCCAATTTCGCCGCAAGAGCTTATTTCTCTAAAAATACCTACAAAGACATAAAATAACAAAATAAATACAAAATCGAACACTAACAATATATACAATTGAGATATATTAGACACAATAATGCGTCTATCAAATACCCCCAAACTTATTATTTGCTAGTCCCGAGCAAATTTAATCTACAAAATAAAATCCTAACTCACTGTCGCAGGCATCGCGATTGCACTTAGTGTGTGCAACAAGCCTTTGAACCCCTAGGTGGCCCTAGTGGCCGAGTTATAGTCTCGGGAGGGTTTACTAGAGGTGTACCCAGAAAACCTTTACTCTAGACCCTAGCTATCTACGCAGAACCTTGAAATGGCACTAAAGAACCTCCTTGGTTGGCATACTTATTGATTACGGGAGGAAGTACCCTGATGTGAAATTCCAATTGCTGTACACGAGTTTGCACTCAAGCATACTAAAATTCGTATATAAGTGACAGAGCTCTACTCAGATAGTTTAACTATGGACATCAATATCCGGAGTCAACAAATCACATGGATAGATTAAGAGATCGATATAGAAAAACATAGATGGTTTTGATGTTTACTAGGTGAACGGTGTTTTCTCATATCTGTCTGAAGGCCTCTGCCAAGATGAACCTATCCTAATGGACTGAGATACCGGTCTTACTATTATCAACACAACTGGCATATACAAGGGGACCAGTGGTCAATAATCCTAATTCTAGATCAACTCGTCTGTCATATACAAGGGAACCAGCGGTCGATTTATTGAACACACATTATTTTATTATTTTTTTAGAACTAACAACATGATTAGATCTTGTGGATCCAAGCGCATGCTTCATGTCAACAGATTACATGGTAATTCCCGTGGATCCTGCATTCCACGCTTGTTTAGGCAACGGAGACAGGGAGAACGCACACATATTGCTATCCAAGTGTTAAAATTTATTCCGATTGGTCTGATTGGTTTGGTCTTTTTTTTTTCTTTGTATCTCAATCACTCTATTACACCCTAGCAGTGGTAACAACTTGAATCGTGAGCCCCACCTAATCACTTAGAGAAACATATTTTAAAAAGAAAATAAAATAAAAACAGAAGTGAAAAGGACTCAACGAGATATGGCGAAACTATCATGTTATTTCTAACACCTGAGCTCTGTGCTTTTACGAATAGACTCTTATAGATGTTTCCATCTACTCAGATTGGTTCCTCAACTCCTAAAACCAAAATGCTTCCATCCACTTAGATTGGTTAGTTCCATCCTTAATAGGCATAAATTTCTAAGCTCTGGAGTTTATTTATTGCAACTAAAAAGTTTTTCCCATACCCCCAAACTTAAATCTAACATTGTCCTCAATGTTTCTAATGAAAAAGCAGTACCAAAAATAACACAAGGAGAAGTTGGAAAGATAGTACCTGGGTGAAGAGAGAAATCAAAAACTAATATACAACATACAATGACCTCGATGGTCAATCAAGGGTAAGCAGGGTCCTCCAGAGGAACCTCCTCAACATCACCTGTAGGAAAGGTCTCTAAAAAGGGTTTCAATCTCTGACCGTTAACCTTCGAAGAACTACTACCATCCGGTGTCTCGATCTCAACAGCTCCATGAGGAAAAACAGTATGGACCACAAAAGGACCGGTCCACCGAGAGCGCAACTTACCGGGAAATAGATGCAAACGAGTGTCATATAGAAGAACTTTTTGACCTGGAGAAAATGACTTTCGTAAAATATTCTTATCATGCACAAGTTTCATTTTGTTCTTATACTCCTTAGCACTATCGTATGCATCTCTACGAATCTCGTCTAACTCATTGAGCTGGAGCTTTCTGTGAGCTCCTGCCTTGTCAAGTGAAAATTTTAGCTGCTTAATAGCCCAATAGGCTTTATGCTCTAACTCAACAGGAAGGTGACATGCCTTGCCAAATACTAAACGATAAGGTGACATTCCAATGGGTGTCTTAAACGCAGTACGGTAAGCCCATAAGGCATCAGTAAGCCTCAATGACCAGTCTTTCCTATTGGGATTAACTGTTTTCTCTAAAATACGCTTAATTTCCCTATTGGAGACCTCTACCTGACCACTAGTTTGTGGGTGATATGGGGTAGCTACTTTGTGGGTAATACCATACTGTTTCATTAAAAGAGCAAATGGTATATTACAAAAGTGTGAACCTCCATCACTAATTATAGCTCGCGGCGTACAAAAACGTGTAAGTATATTCTCTTTCAAAAACTAGACTACGACCCTATGGTCATTGGTTTTACACGCAACCGCCTCAATCCACTTAGAGACATAGTCTACAGCGACAAGGATGTATAGGTTACCAAAATAATTAGGAAACGGACCCATAAAGTCAATACCCCACACATCAAAGACCTCAACAACTAAGATAGGGTTCAAGGGCATCATGTTCCTACGAGAAATGGTTCCTAATTTCTGGCAACGTTTACAAGTAACACAGTAACTGTGGGAATCTTTAAACAATGAAGGCAAATAGAATCCACACTGCAATATCTTAGCAGCAGTCTTCTTAGCACTAAAGTGACCCCCACAAGCATGATCATGACAAAAGGAAATAATACTTGACTGATCAATCTCATGTATACATCTCCTAATAATCTGGTCTGGACAATACTTAAACAAATAAGGATCATCCAAAAATAAGTGCTTAACCTCTGCTAAAAATCTAGAACGATCTTTTTTACCCCAATGTTTGGGCATTCGACCAGTAACAAGATAGTTCACTATATTCGCATACCAAGGTAATTGGGTAACAAAGAACAGTTGTTCATCAGGAAAACTATCTCTAACAGGAGGGGAATCATCATGGGTATCCACAACAAGCCTAGACAAGTGGTCTGCTACTAAATTTTCTGCACCTTTTTTTCTCTCTAATGTCTAAGGAAAATTCCTGCAACAATAGGATCCATCTAATCAATCTAGGTTTTGTATCCTTCTTGGAAGGAAGATACTTCAAAGCAGCATGATCAGTGAAGATTATAACCTTAGAACCTAAGAGATAAGATCTAAACTTGTCTAAGGCGAACACAATGGCTAACAGTTCCTTCTCCATAGTAGTATAGTTCAACTGGGCATCATTCAGAGTTTTGCTAGCATAGTAAATCACATGGAGTAATTTGTTTTCTCGCTGACCTAGCACAACACCAATAGCAAAATCTGAAGCATCACACATGATCTCAAAGGGTAGGTTCCAGTTGGGTGCCTGGACTATGGGGGCGGTAGTGAGTAAAGTCTTAAGCTTCTCAAAAGCCTCTAAACAAACATCATCAAAGACAAACTTAACATCTTTTGCAAGCAAATTGCAAAGAGGTCTAGAAATCAAGCTAAAATCCTTAATGAATCGATGATAAAAACTTGCATTCCCTAAGAATGACCTAATATCTCTTACGGTTTTTGGGACCTGTAAAGTCTTAATAAGGTCAACTTTGGCTTTATCTACCTCTATACCCTTAAAAGATACGATATGCCCTAAAACAATTCCTGAACGAACCACGAAATTACATTTCTCCCAATTAAGCACTAAATTCTTCTCCTTACACCTAGTCAAAACTAATGACAAATGATGCAAGCACTCATCAAACGACGAACCAAATACTGAAAAATCATCCATAAAGACCTCTAAGAATCGTTCTACCATGTCAGAAAATATGCTATCATACAACGCTGAAAAGTTGCAGGGGCATTACAAAGCCCGAAAGGCATGCGTCTATACGCAAAGGTACCAAAGGGACAGGTAAAAGTAGTTTTTTCTTGGTCTTCAGGGGCAATAACGATCTGATTATATCCGGAGTAGCCATCTAAGAAGCAGTAGTGACTATGTCTAGCTAATCTCTCTAGCATTTGGTCGATGAAAGGAAGGGGAAAGTGGTCCTTCCTAGTGACCTTGTTCAATTTCCTATAGTCAATACAAACACGCCAACCCGTGGTCACTCGGGTTGGGATTAACTCATTATTCTCATTCTGGACTACAGTAATACCGGATTTCTTGGGGACAACCTGAACAGGGCTGACCCACTTGCTGTCTGAAATAGGGTAGATAATGCCTGCATCTAACAACTTAAGAACCTCGGTTCGAACTACCTCTTTCATATTAGGGTTTAGTCGACGTTGCATCTCCCTAGAAGGTTTGGTATCTTCCTCTAAATAAATCTGATGCATACAAACAATAGGACTTATACCCTTAATGTCTGCTATGGTCAATCCTAAAGCTTCCTTGTTATTTTGAAGGACGGTTACTAACCTACTTTCCTGATCACTATCCAAGTTGGATGCTACAATCACAGGTAAAGTTTTAGCTGGACCTAAAAACACATACTTCAAGGTATCTGGTAATGGTTTAAGGTCCAACTTAAGAGGCTCTCCTAACGAAGGAAATAGAGTAGACTCAGAAACTGGTAGTGGTTCGAAATTAGATTTCCAAACATTGCTAGTGTCCAACAAAGGGGTTGAATCTAACAAAGCATTCACCTCATTAATCACATTATCATCATCAAAAGCAATCCCAAAGTGGGCTAGGAATTTCTCTAGTGGATCTTCTTACAAAGTGTTTGGTAATGACTCCTCGACTAATGTTCCTATCATGTTGACCTCTTCTATTCTCGAGTCATCTAGTTCAGAGGGTAGCTTACTAATATGAAAAATGTTCAGCTCAATGGTCATGTTACCAAAAGACAAATTCATAATACCGTTTCGACAGTTGATGATCGCATTGGATGTAGCTAAAAACGGGCGACCTAGAATTACCGGTATCTGGTTCTCTGGGTCAGGGACAGGTTGGGTATCTAGGATAACAAAATCCACTGGATAAATAAACTTGTCGACCTCAATAAGAATATCCTCGATCACACCACGAGGAATTTTTACGGACCTATCAGCTAACTGAAGTGTTATCTGGGTAGGTTTCATCTCACCAAGTCCTAGCTTAAGGTACACATTGTATGGGAGTAAGTTCACACTGGCTCCTAAGTCAAGCAGCACTTTCTCAACACAGTATTTCCCTATTGTACAGGCAATGGTAGGGGAACCTGGGTCTTTATACTTAGGAGTAGTAGTATTCTGAATAATAAAACTCACATGACTAGCTAGGAAGGCTTTCTTATGGACACCGAGCTTACACTTTCGCGTACACAAGTCCTTAAGGAACTTGGTATAAGGAGGAATCTTCCTAATTGCATCTAATAATGGAAGGTTGATAGTTACCTGCTTGAAAACCTCCAAAATATCATTAAAAGTGGACTCCTTCTTAGTTGGTACCAGTAATTATGGGAATGCGGCTCTGGGAACAAAGTTTGGCTTATCAGGGGCCTCATCAGTCTCCTTAGAGGTTCCATCAATCTCTTCAGCTTCTGATTCATAAGGGTGAACTACAACATGTTCACTATCAGGCATGGCAACCTTATTGTCTATTTCTCTACCACTCCTAAGGGTTTTGATTGCATTCACATGATCAGATGATCTTCCTCCTATTTCATGAACTCCTCTAGGATTAGGTTGAGTCTGACTAGGAAAAGTCCCATTATCTCTCTCACTTAGAATCTTAGCCATTTGACTAACTTGAAGTTCTAACTTAGCAAGAGACTTGGCATTATGTTGAAAATTCTGCTTGGTTTCCTCTTGAAAACTAGCCTGGTTCTTTAGTAATACTTCGTGGGTCTTTACGAACATGTCCTGGCTCTTTTGTAATAAACTAAGAGATTCCTCTAAGCTAGTTATTCTATTCTCAGAAGAGTTCTTGAACTGGGCTTGACCTGAAGGGTTCTTATTATAACCAAAACCTGGGGGAGGCTGAGAATTACTAGACTGGCCTTGACTCTGTCCTTTAGACCAAGAGAAATTAGGATGGTTTCTCCAACCAGGGTTGTAGGTCTCTGAGTATGAGTCAAACTTTTAACGGTTTTCAAATCTAGCATTGTTATAGACAGCATGGGCTTGCTCTTCACTAACCTGACCTTCCCAAAACGAGTTATTGGGTTCTATTCCACAACTAGAGACTTGAGAGGCTCTATTCCTATTATCAGGTTCAACAAAAGACCTATGTTTAGACTGATTCAATTCCAAAGCTTCTAACCTTCTAGAAAAAGCAGTAAACTTAGCATCAGACCCAAAGCATGTATCAACCACATTAGTGCTACTTCTATTGATCAAGAGTCTTTTAGGGGGTTCAACACAAGACTCCCACTGTTGGGATTTTTTAGCGACAACTTCTAAGAAGGAAAACGCATCATCAACATTTTTACTAGTGAACTCACCAGCGCACAAAGACTCGACCGTGGCTTTGGTCGAATAGTCTAAACCATCATAAAGAATCTCTAATAGTTTCATTTTCTCAAACCCATGGTGAGGACATTGGGCTAGGAGATCATTGAATCTCTCTAAAAACCTATAAAGCGATTCTCCCTCTTGTTGAACACTAGCACTAATTTTTTGCCTAACAGCTGCAGTTTTATGCTTGGGGTAGAATTTTAAATAGAAGGCAGCAATAAGTTCCTGCCATGTTTTTATGGATTCAAATGGTAGGTTGTTCAGCCAGGTCTTGGCTTTATCTCTCAAGGAAAAGGGGAACATCCTAAGTTTCAAGACTTCATCACTAAGGTATTTAATATTAATTGTTCCACAAATTTCTTCAAAGTCCCTAATGTGAAAGTAAGGGTTTTCATCATCTTTTCCTAAGAATATAGGGATCATCTGAAGAATACCAGGTTTCAACTCATAACTAGCCGTAGAGGCTGGCAACTTAATGCACGATGGTCGGTTGGTCCTAGTTGGGTACATGTACTCCTTGAAAGTTGTCATTGTTGGCACAGTAAAAATCCTAGGGGTGAATTCCTCACTAAGACTTAAATTCTCAAAATTGAAGTTTCCAAAAACAGGGCTCTCCAAAGAAGAGTCTTCGAGCTCCCCGTCTACAAAAGAAAAACCTCTAGGCTCGTCACTAATCAAACGGCCAAAAGTGTCTCTTTTCCAAGCACGCTCACTAATGGACTTGAGTGATTTTGGCATACACTAAAAAAAAATTAAAAAAAAAAAAAAAAAAAATCCTAAGGAAGGGAGGTTCTAAGCAAACACACAGCAGGTTGACTCCACCAAAGCAAACCTAAAAATTTCTAGCAATAAACAAGCATGATGGCTCCACTTAGATTGTTTCTAGACCAGCTTCTAATCTTTCGAAAAGGAATTTGTTACAATCTAAGCAAACCTCTCTGGATCGATCCGAATAAAGTGAGTCGAAGAGAAGTAGGGGAAGCTCAGAGGAGCTTTGATACCCCCACCTCTTTGGCAACGCTTCCCTGGGTTACAAGGCGGCTCTAATCGACTTACAGTAATCTTCCTGAACTTCAAAGTATGCTTAAAAGAGTAACCAATATTTTTCGAACGACTTTCCTATTAAGCGCGTTACCCTATAGGTCTCGTTCTAGTCAATATTTTAAGCTTGGGTTCGCGTAGGTTATGTTTTCCTAAGGCGGGCTAGAAGATAACGGTGATGAAATCCGAACCCTTATCTTGTATGGCATGTCCTTGCCCTTTACTAGGAAATTAAAATCCGTATTCAGTCCTCAACATATATTCACCTTAAGGCAAACAGTAAACCCGCTGACAGGGGATTCGCGGGTGTTTCGAAAAACTTACCTCCCGTACCAGACGGGCGAAGAACCGCTGAAGTCGACTTGGGCCACGACTCCTATGTCATGTACGAACCCGAGGGGCCGAGACGATATCGTAATCGTCATCCTTCTTTGCAAACAGTTTATATTTAAAACTACCCTTCCGTATGGTTTAAAAATAAAAGAATAATGTCCAAAGTTCACAGTCCAAAGTCCAAAAATAAAGTGCAAAAGAAAAAAGAAAAAAAAATTACAAAAATAAAAGATATCCTAATACAATTTCTAAAAAGAAAATCTAAAGAAATAAAAACTAAAATAAAAATAAAATCTAAAAACCTAATAAAATAAAATTTCTTTGTCTTTCTTTTCCTTTTCTTTTAGCTTTTATCTTTGGCTTAAATTTTTTTCGGTCCAAACTCCAAACCTGTAGCACAAAGAAATATACCCAAAGAAACGTAAAATAGAACAAAGAGAAAATAATAAAAAGCTAAAAAAAAACTAAAAAATAATAAATCTAAAAACTCTAACTTAAAAACAAGTCCGCGTCGGCGGCGCCAAAAATTGATGTGATTTCAACTTTGTTGTAGTAAAAGGTTCGTTGAGACTTGTGAAAGCAATTGATTTTAGACTTATTTAAACTAAAAATAGAGAAAATTTAAATCCAAATTTATTTTTAAGATTGAAAATAACCAAGACACTAGATTCCACTATTACACATGAATGAATGATGGTAAAAATTCCAAAACTCTAATTATCTTTAAAATCTCTTTTTCTTAATTCACAAATAATCAAGCATATTCTCAAACATTAATTGTATCCCTTAAGCATAGATTATCTAAACAAAGTATAACCTATCTAATTGAATCACAACTAATTAAGAAAATTATGCAAACAATTAAAATTCTGCAAAGCAGTGATTTGAGTGAATTATAAAATGCAAATTAGAGAAAAGTAAAATAATTACCAATTATTCATGCATCAATAGCTTCCTCTGTGCCTTGATTACGCGAGAATTAGCTCATCATTATCATGGAAACATGCTCAAAATTCATCTTTATTAATGCTCAAAAATGGTTCACAAATGATGAAATGGGAGAAAAAATGATAAAAACCGGGTTTGTAACACTTATATGTGTGACAAACTAACTGTTACATAAAACGATACAGTGAAAGTGTCACTGTCACTGTAGCAAAAACGACATTTCTGCAGCGTCCAATGTTCTTCCTCGTCTTCACTGCACCAGCAGAAAACAATCTTCCTGTAACCTTTTTTTTCCGGCTTTGTGATGCTCTAAACTTCTCCCTATTCTCCCTAAACTCTCCGTCCCCACTCTATTACTCCACCACACCTTATATACTCCTTCAGACACCAAAATCATGCGCCATAACTCCATATATTCTTCCATTAATCGATAAAATTCTTCACTGCCAGTCACGGATTTTCTTCTCTGATTTATCTCCCACGCGTTACTCCTTAGCTCTCATGCTACAAACACGTTCCAAAAGTCTCCAAAACCCCATCTTCCACACTCAAACCTCCAATTACAGCACATACTTCCCGGAAATAAACCCAAGAAGATATATCCTCCCTGTTTTGCTCAAATATGATTCTCCGGCAAAATTTAGCTGAAACGAACGACTATACCACGCCTGCTACACTCAGAGGAACAAACCCAATCAAATTCAGCCATTGAATCTCCTTAAAACTCCTTCAAATTCTTAACCCTAATTCTGGCAGTTCAAAACCAATTTTCCCCGCCAATATTTCATTTTCAAACGAGGAAGGAGAAAGATGTCCCCCTAACCAAACAGGGGGTGCGAATAGCAGGTGCCCAACTGAGGTGCCCCTTATCCAAACTGAGAGTCAGAATAAAAAATATCCTCCATGGGTGCTCCGCATAATTTTTCGAGCCGATTTTTCCAAAAATGTTTATTTCCCAAAAATACCTACAAACACATAAAACACCATAATAAGTACAAAAATGGGTACTAACAATATACATAATAGAGATGAAAACAGACACATAAATGCGTCTATCACTCACTCGACACACCTGGAGTGTGGAAATTTTTTGTTGATGGTGCATCAAACAGAAAAGGAGGTGGAGATGGAGTAGTCATAGTGGCACCGGAGAATAGCTTCATCAAATTCTCATATGCAATGACTTTCATCCCAATGAATAATCAAGTAGAATATGTTACAAATACTACTGGCGGAGTTTACATCTAAAAGAGTTCATACTGTTCAGTGACTATCAGCTAACGACAAAGCAGGTAGATGGTCAATTTGAAATAAGAGATGTTTCGATGGAAAAATACAAAAGAAAAGTCAACACTCTCATATCCAGCTTTGAAAAAGTGAGCATCAGAAAGATACAAAGAAACAAGAAGAGACATGCAGATACATTAGCTTTCCTGGGATCAGTAATACCTGGAGTATGTCAAAGAACAATAAAGATTGGAATCTTGGAGAGGTCAGCTATACACGAGCCAGACACAGATGGTGCGGTAAGTCAGGGCTCGAATATGACCCTAATTGGAGTTTTTCTGAGATTTCTAGAGTTTCTTAGAGCTCTTTAGATATTTCAGCACATCACAAAAATAGCAAATTTGCGTTTTTTTTTTTCTTCAATTTTATTCACGTCTAGGTTTTGTTTATGATGATTGATTTATGATGATTGAATCATCTGTTGCTACAACATCCATGGCTGCTAAACCTAATGATAGTCATGGATCTTTTGCCGATATACTCAAAGGAAAGAAAACCCTAACTCCAACTTCTGTTGATCTTTCAAAGTTACCAAATCCAACCCTAAAAGAGGGTGAACCAGCATTAGAAATCCCTTTTGATTTGTTTCAAGAGGGTTGCATAAGGTTTCAACATAGTTTTATTGCTAGGTTAGACTTCACGGGTTTGAAGTTTTCTGAAGTTAAGAAACAACCTTTAGATCAATGGAAACTAGAACGTATTAAATTTCTTCCAATGGCTAAAGGTTTCTTCATAGTTATGCTTTCGTGTGCTGAAGATAAAGAGAAGATTCGTAATAGTCCAGCTGCAACTGTTAACAATCACTTCTTGAAGCTAATAGATTGGTATCCAGGTTTCAACCCAAACAAACAACGTTCTTCACATGCTGCTGTTTGGGTTATGTTTCCAGATTTACCGGTTGAGCTTTGAACTGAAAAGTCTTTGCTTTCAATTGGTAAGATGCTAGGTAATCCAATTGTGGTGGATGAAAAAACTTTACAGCTTGATTATGGTTTTAATGCTTCAATTTTAATTGATATTGATTTTGCTAAGCATATTCCAGAGAGAATTCATATAACTTAAGGTGGAAAAGAGTTTTGGCAATCTATTGATATCCAAAAGTATCCAAAGTTCTGTTCAAAGTGTAATATTATTGGTCATAATTATGCTGAATGTAAGAAGAAGTCGACTAAATTTTATGGGAATAAAGAGAAACAGCAACAAGTAGTCGTGGGAGAGAAGAATTTTAAGGGTAGTTATGATCCTAATGCTGGTAAGAAATGGCAAATCAAATCTAAAGTTGTTTTACCAGAAGTTAGTGTTGGCGTGGATGGCAATACTAATGAAATTGAACAAGATTTTGAGAAGCACAAGGCTGTAATTTCCCATGCAGCTTATGCAAATCAGGAAATTATAATTCGTGCTTCATATTCAAGTATTATTGGAGCTACTAATGATAACAGAATTGAGGCTACAATTCAAACTAGTAATGAACAGTTGGAGAAATAGCTTGCTATTTCTTCAAAAGAATTCCGTGAGGCTCAATTGAGGTTGATCAAGTGCAAAAACGCTATCGCTGCTAAAGAAGCTATTGCTGCACGTCAAGCTAATTCAGGAAACGCTCAAAATTTGGAAACCAAAGCTGTGACTAACAAAACGCGTACAAGCCAAACACTGATTTGGAAGGAAAATTCGGGAACAAATCAAACTCCAGTTTAACGAATTTTGATGATAAAACCATGTCTAAGACAAAGCAAAACTCTGATTTCGTAATTTCTTCCATTTCCAATTCAGGGACAAAGTCTGGAACGGAAAGTTATGTGGAAGTCATGTTCGTGCACAAGCAAAACTCTGAAGTTTCCAATGCAGTACGGATGTGGATTTGGAAAACAAATCCGTGTCCAACCTAAACTTGGAAAGCAAGAGCATGTCCAAGAGCAAGACCGTGGATGATTCAAAAGAAGATTGGAAACAAGTTAAGGGTAAGAACTCACCAACTAAATTCTCTTTTACGCCTTTGACTGATGAGTTGCTTAGACCGGCTGAAATTGTTTGCAAAAAAAAATATGATTCTCTAGCATCAGAAATGGGTTTTAGAGATGATATAGAGGAAGTTCAGCAAAGTTTTGTTGAAAACTTAGTTGAGGAAGATGTTGATTTGGACGCGGCTAGTATGGCAGCTGAAGTTAAAAATTCTAAAGAATGGGGTACGGTTAGTGATCACAATAAAAACAAGAATAACAGCGTTTCAAAGATTGATAATGCTACAGATTTAGTTGAGAACTCAACTGAAACTGTTGATGCTGAAAAGAAGAATGCTTTTCTTGACAGATTAGAAGCTATAAGGCAACAAAGGACGGAAAATATTCTCAATAAGGAGGAGTTTGCAGAGGTAGGCAACATTAAGAATGATGAAGTTCGGACTAACTTCATTAGAAATACATCCTATAGAAAAGAATATTTTAAGTAAAAAAGGAGCTATTGGAGAGAGTCTCAAATAAAAAACCTCAAACTCCTATTAAGCTTGTTCCTGGTGGTAATTACGCTTCTGATGAAGATGAATATGATGTTATGTATGATGATGAGTATAATGAGTATTATGGAGACCTTGATGTTTTGGCAGAAATCCTTGCTGGTCTCCAAACTAAGAATAGGAATTTTAGGGTGGGAAACGGGCGCAAACGTTTTTGAGATCATATTTTACTTCTTTTTGTTAGTTATTTATGTTTAGGAGCTTTTTATGAGCTTTTAGAGCTATTTGCTGTTATTTTTCCACCTCTTTGGTTTATGGGAATGGGGGGACTTGAGCCCTCATTGTAATTCTTGTAATTACGTTTTTTTGCTTTAATAAACCATTGGATTTAGCAAAAAAATAATCGAATATGACCCTAACCGAACTAGAAGGAACCTGGATGCAAGGTATCTTCAGCTACCTCGAGTCAAAGCTATTGCAAGATGACCCATAAGAGGCAAGCAAGATAAAAACCAAAGCGACAAGATATTAACTCCTAGATGACGACATGTACAGAAATACATACCTGGGACCACTACTCAAATGTGTCACAGAAAAGCAAGGAGAGAAAATCCTAGTTGAAATACACTCAGGAGATTGCGGTAACCACGACGGACAAATATCCGTAGCTGAGAAGGCAAGATCTCAAGTCTATTAATACCAAACTCACGGAAAAAAATTTCTAGCTGCACATGGAAGAAGCAGCTGAGGTAATCAAAATAAAGTATGATAAATACCAAAGGTATAACTAATTAATACCAAAATCAGAAAAATTCTCTATTCTAATCTAATTCCTTAAAGCATTAGAAAATGCAGAAATATTGCCGAAAATACTATATGACTATTCAAGTCAGAAAATTTCAGAAAAAAATGACCCTTTAGCGCCATCAGAAATCAGTATCCTGAAAAGAACATGGATATGAAACAATAAAAAATCTGAAAATGACACGTACGATAATAAAATACACGCACCAGCAAAAAAACGTGCACAGTGTGTTAACTCCTTAGCCATTTATGAAGTGGGAATTTTACATCATGGGTCCATTCACTACGGTAACAATTTCAAATCCACAGCTCACCCTAAAAGCAGATGAGAAAATATTATAAAGGTTCAAGATTTAAAGCTAAAATTGAACTAACCTACACCAATTAAGTACATGCGCCTGGAGGTAGAAAATACTTATTGGTCGCCGCAGACAATTTCTCAAAATGGGTCAAAGTGAAAGCGCTGGTAGCAGTCACAGAAACTGATGTCAGTAAATTCATCTGGGAATACATCATTTGTAGATTTGGATTACGAATGACACTGGTAGCTGATAATGGAACGCAATTCCAAGCTAAAAAGCTAGCGGAGTTCTGTAGAAATAAGAATATACAACAAAAGTATGTTTCCTAAACTATACATAGCTTTGAATTATAACATGTTGAAAATATAAGAAATTGTCAAAAACAACATGAAAAGTAATGGAATAGAAGGAACAGATAGTAGCTAATCACTGAATGAAATAGGTTTAGCACGCCATATTTCCCGCAAGAAAAAGGTCAGGCGGAAATTTCAAACAAGATTTTATTGTCAAATATTAAGAAAAAGCTTGATACTGCTA
Source organism: Papaver atlanticum (assembly GCA_023531105.1). Taxonomy (NCBI): domain Eukaryota; kingdom Viridiplantae; phylum Streptophyta; class Magnoliopsida; order Ranunculales; family Papaveraceae; genus Papaver; species Papaver atlanticum. The sequence continues at coordinate 506,164 of JAJJMB010006117.1, read as the reverse complement.
AAGGAAAATGCGTAGACATACTACATGAAGTGTTATGGGTCTATAGATCAACCAAAAGATCTTCAACACAGGAATCCTCATTCTCCTTAGCACTCGGTATGGAAGCTGTTTTGCCCACAGAGCTCAAATTTCCAACCAATGGGACAATGTCTTCCAATTAAGGCAGAAATGGTGAATCCATCCTCAAAGCTATCGAAGAAGTCGATCCGAAGAGATAAAGAGCACTAATACAACTAGAAAAACATCAGAGGTGCATGATAAAGAACCAGAAGTGTGTCAGACCAAGAGATCTGACCATTGGTGACCTAGTGCTAAGAGAAGTTTTACCCAGTAGCCCAGAGTACAAGCTGGGAAAGCTCAGGGCATCATGTGAAGGACCCTATATTATATCCGAAAAAATGGAAAGAGGGTCATACAGGCTAAAAACCAGCTGGGTGAAGAGCTGAGTTATCCATATAACATTAGCCACCTGAAGAAATACTATCAATGGAAAAAAAAAATAAAACTTCAAAAATAAAAAAAGTTGAAGTGCTCAGATTATAAAACTTATATTTCTGCTATGAAAATCTGAAACATTTAAATTCGTGTAAATTGAAATACGAAACATAGGAAGAGCTGAAACACTCAGTACACCTGAGAAGGGCAGAGCTGAAACGCTCAGATAAAATAGAGCTGAAATGTCGAAAATAAAAATTATAAAAAAAAAAACGAAAATCCCAAGTTATCTTTTTTTTTGGTAAGTCCAAAATTGCATTAATAGATAACAAAATGTACAAATAGTTTACAAGAAAAGAGGTCAAAAGACCCAAAAAACTTACAAACTACTTAAATCTGTAATAAGAGACATTTGGATATTCAACTGAAGTTAAGAAAAAAGGTCAACCAATATAATTCATGCCTTCACCATTATTTAACAAACAACCCCTTTTCGCCATAACATCCGCTGCAAAATTAGTTTCTCTATATATATTTTCAAAGCGAATAGAACCATAGCTGTTCCAAACCTCACTCCATTGGTGACGTCCAAACCAATGAACATCGAAGGAAGACAAGGCCAAAATTGCTCCAACAGAATCAGAACGGATTAAAATGTTACCCACCCCCCATTGAGAAGCCCATTCAAGCCCCGCTATGATACCCATGATCTTAGCAAAAAAAAAAAATGTCGTCCCTGTTGATACATGAAAATTATTACCCCCCCACCCCACCCCACCCCCAACAGGGCTAGGGAGCCCCTAAAGGGGTGCCAAACCCAACATGAACAAAGGGGACTTGGGGACTAAGGCCTAAGTCCACTAAGAAGTGTTCATAAGGAGAAAAGGATAAGGAGGGAATTAAAGGAAAAGGAGGAGGTTGTATTAGAGAAGGAGTGACATTAGTAGTAATTAAAGAGGTTTGGGACATGTGGTATGATGTCATAAAAGGAAGGGCTTTTGGGAAAGTCCAAAAAAGGAGGTACATAGTACAATGGAAAGCAAGTTATCTCTCATACCATTCCTAGAAAGTGTAGTCATTTGGTGTAGCTATGATGGGTAGGACCAAAATCATATTCACCTCTCAACATTTGGCGACCACACCCGGAGGCTCGTGCCTAGCTCGCCATGACGCACCTAGGAAGCACTAGCATAGGCGCGCTAAGAAACCAACCGGCGGGTCATCCCACTAACCCCGACCAGGTAATAATAGAGAAAGAAAATGAAGACAGTGAAGAAGAAACACTGGCACAAGGCGCGTATAGACATCGGATAGCACACGAACCCCAGAATAAAAAAGCGGGAGCAATACAAGGAAAGGGCGCACAACAAATGACACAACCACCGAAGCCCTCGCCTTTAACACTGCAAGACATACTAAAGGAGTTGGAAACACGTGTACAAAGGAAACAGAAGCTGATAAAGTGGATGGAACCGGCTACAATAACACACCAAGACATCTCCGAAGGAACGGAAGTGATTGAAGGTCACAAATACTATGAGCCTATGAAAATGTCACGAGAAGCTGTGGCAACATACCTAGAGTCAAATTACCGCGTGGTGAGACAAGATGACTACGGCGCCATGAACAGCCCCTACCCAGCGAGTATCAATACCCGGAGGACTACATATCACAAAAGTTCAGAGCATATGATGGGAAAGGAAACGCACGAGAACATCTTAGTCGATTTTTGTCTGCAATGAATGATAAGGCCTCTAACGGAAAGTTATGCTTGAGGGAATTCCCTAAATCACTCACGAGAACAGCGTTTACTTGGTACGATAACCTAAAAGCAGAAAGCGTGGACTCGTGGCAAACCATGTCCGCTCTTTTCCTCAGGAAATTTTATTCAGCCAAAAGAAAGATCACATTAATAGACTTGAGCAAGATCAGCCAACGGGTAAGAAAAGAAATAGGGAAATAAATCTTTTGATTTCGGCATCTCACGTTGGACTGCCACGAGTACATCAGTGAAGGAGCTCTAGTTGAGATTTGCATACGCGGAATAGCATCTTCCTTCAAGAGGAGCCTGATCAACTTCAGATTCAAAATGTTCGTCGAGTTGGAAGAAGCAGCAGAGAGGATCGCCGACTGTATCGAAGAAACACATACAGACCACCACTGGCAACACACAATCAATGTAATCTCTGAAGCACCACGTAACGTAAGGATCAACAACGGCAAATGACGGAAGAATTCGTTCCAGATAACCGAGGGAAACCCAGGAGGACTCAGAGGGATGAGGCGAGACAACCCTCCACCTCCTCTTCCATGCAGTCGGGAGCAGATAATCGAACTCTTGTAACAATGGGTAAGAAATCAATCTGCCACCGATGGTGCTAGATGTCAACAAAATGGATAAGGGCGCGGCCAGATACTGCTATTATCATCAAAGGTTAGACCACCCAACAATAGGGTGCTTCGCCATTAGGAGTATTTTCGACCGCAAACTCGCAGCGGACAAAATCGAAATAGCAGAGCAAGCAATTGTAAACGACCCTCTCCCTCGTCATTGAACCAAAACTAGGCGCGGCATATGAAAAGCAAACACACCACTGAAGAGCCGCCGACCTCCTCTTGAAAACCCATAAACGAACAACGGCGTCCAGCAACTAAGGCAAGCTGTATTTCCCTTTTCTGTCCCCATGAATGATAATTTATAATAATAAATAGAGGCATTGGCAAAAAGAGAAAGAAAAAGAAAAAATACTACGGGATGCATAGACACCCGAATAGCTGACGAATTTACAAAAGGCCACGGGATGCATAAACACCCGGTCGGCTGATGAATTTATGAAAGGCTATGGGATGCATAGACACCCGGTCGGCCGATGAATTTACAAAGGCTACGGGATGCATAGACACCCAAATAGATAATGAGTTTACAAAAGGCCACGGGATGCATAGACACCCGGTCGACCGACGAATTTACGAAAAAGGATACGGGATTCATAGACACCCGAATAGCTGGCGAATTTATAAAAGGCCATGGGATGTATAAACACCTGGTCGGCTGACGAATTTACAAAAGGCTACGGGATGCATAGACACCCGGTAGGCCGATGAATTTACAAAGTCTACGGGATGAATAGACACCCAGATAGCTAACGAGTTTACAAAAGGCCAGGGGATCCATAGACACCCGGTCAGCTGACGAATTTACGAAAGGCTACGGGATGCATAGACACCCGATCAGCTAACGAATTTACCAAAAGCCTCGAGATGCATAGACACTCGACTGGCTGATTTACGAAAGGCTTGAGATACTAAGAACACTTGGACAACCGATTAACTTGCAGAGGTATTAAATCAAAATGTTGTCTCCCATATAAAACGAACAGAATAAGGAGTAGGCGCGTTCTAACTCCATCATTCCCTGGAGAAACTAAAAAGGGGTGTAGGCGTGTTCCCCATACGCCCTGACCACCCAAACGCCGCTCTCCACTCAAAAATAAAAGGGTGGGAGGAGGGGAGTAGGCGCGTTTCACGTAACATGCTCCATTTGAAGAATAAAAAAGCAAAAAAAAAAAAAAAAAGTAGGCGCATTCCCCATACGCCCTACCCATCCCATTTTTGCTTTACCAGGATGCATAGACACTTGGCCGACGAATTTGTGAAAAGCCTCGAGATGCATAGAATTTTGGCTGACTGACGAATTTACAAAAGGCTATGGGACATATAGATACCCGGTCGATCAACGAACCCACGGGATGCCAAAGGCACCCATAGTAGGCTATGAGATACTTAGAACACTTGGGAAACTAATTAACTTGCAGAGACGCTGAATCACACGTTGTCTCCCATATAAAATGAACAAAATAGGGAGTAGGCGCGTTCATATACACGCAGCGCTCCTATACACTCTATTTTAAACATATGCTCTATCCAAACCCACCGCTTCTATAAAGATTGGGAATAAGTGCGTCCCATTCCGCCTCCTTCCTAAAGATAGGCGCGTTCGAATACATGCTGTGCTCCTTCACGTTCTAAAGAGAAGGGGGATAAACACGTCCTTGACATACGCTCCCTCCAAACCCCCTAAAGCAAAATGCACCACTTCCATATAAAGTAAGAATAAGCGCGTCGAACCCTCGAAGGAAAAGCATAAAGCCGCGGCCTTCCTAAGGAAAGGCGCGTCCAAGTACGCTCCGCCATACTCTAAGGCATAACATACCGTGGTCCAAACATCATTCTAGCCTACATTGTGACAGACGCTAAAGGATATAGGATGCCCACCACACAGATCAGGGGACTTTATATGCAACATAACAAAACAGAGTTAACAATAACAAACGTAGGATTAACTGAAGAAAGCGCAGAAAGCGTAGAATGCAAATCCCAAGATTAAAATAACATAATACCCCACCTAGTTCAAGTATCCACAAACAAACAAACAAATAAATTGTTCAAAGAAGAAGAAAGTGCACGAGATAAATAAAAAGAAGGCAGAGGAAATGAAAACGGGAATGCGTTAGGCGGACTGGAACATGGACAATTCTTGCCTTTTATCCTCGAGATCCGCACAAACTTTCCTCTCTGCAATCTCCGTCTGTTGAGCTACAACCGCCGTTATCCTTACGCTGGGGGTAAGCTGATTCAGCGCCACCTTCTTATCAGCAGTAACTTGGGAAAGACGGACTAACTCCTCCTCGAGCTTAGCAATATGATCAGGGAGATGCACGCGGGGGTCATTACGGTCCTTCACCTTTGTCAACACCTCGTCCAACCATTTCAAACAAAATTCGAGGTTAGATGCAGCATGAATAGTAGTCTCCCAGCCGTGCAAGACACTAGCGTCAATGGGACCATCCCCCACCCACGTAAGCTGGCTGGCAACCTCGAGGAGATTCTTGTTCATATAACACAATGTCCTCATATCGAGGAGACCCTTCTTCACCATGTGACCACCGCCGCGCTCCACGATATCCATGTAAGTGGCGGCAAGAGCAGATGGCACCCAAAATCCATGAACTATTTTATAAAGGGAAGGATCGACGCCAGCCTTGGCGGTATCTACCACCTTCGAAAAGCGAAACTGTGCGTCCTCAGGAATCGACAATGGGTCAGAAGTGTTGGGGCGTCTCTCCGGAGGCCCAACTAGCGCAGAACTACTCCCATCTAATCGAGCGCATTTCACAGACCCCTCGGCAGGAATCACGCGCCTCCCACCCTCTATACTAGAGCCCTGATGCTTACCGGTTTCTTACGCTTGTGACTTATATCTTAAAAGGCGATATACGCACAAATGAAATAACGATGGTGACGAATAAGCACTAACGAACGCAAAAAAAAAAAAAAAAAAAAAAAGAATGAGGAATACACTAAGGGTCGGGCAAAAAGAAACCAACCTCGGGGGCGAGCGTAGAACCGTGAGGTTTCTGATGAGACGCGGAAGAGGAAAAAGAAGACTCGGAGTCACTCGTAGAACCTACAAAATAAAGAATAAATGACATTGCGAAGAAGAACTCGAATATATATATATATATATATATATAAAGAGAGAGAGAGAGAGTTGGAAGACAAAAGATGTCATTAAATAAAGATACACATGTCAATGAGTAGTCACCTTCAGAATGATCTGGCTGGGGTGCTACATGAGTTGTGGACCCACCTGGAATCGACCGATTCGACCCTGAAGGACTCAGCGAATATAGCACGTCATTAGGGGACTCCAAAGCTTGGCCCCTGACACGAAGGGTCTCTGCTCGCAAAAGATTGACAGATGATATGTGAAGGCGCGGAGACACCCAACCAGCCCCTTTAAATAACTTGACGCCAAGATTTTGCACAAGATCCACGAATGAAGGGGTAGGGCTACCACCAGTACCACGCTGGGACCGTGACGAACTACTTGACCGAACCTGTATGGGATGCAGAGACGAGACATCAACAAAAGAGCAGGGGCGGGGAATAGCCGACTTGGCCGCTTCCCGTCTGCCCTTCTTAGCAAGACTCTTCTCGGACCTATCACTCATTGGGATGTTGAGGTACTCCTCCATCAAATAAGAAGGCGCCCTCTACCCCACGGGATTGGACAAAGGAGCTTCCTGAGATCGTAGGATTTTCAACTTTCTTAATAATAAATAATAATAAAAAAATGATGAATGAAGAATAAATAAATTACGTGCGACGCTGGCGAAATAGCAGCAGGCTTAGGAATATGGAGTCGAGGAGGCTTCCGATGAAAAGAGGGCTTCGCCCCTTTCTTCTTCTTGATAGGCTCATGACCCTCAGGAGGATCCCAGGAAGTTACCAAAGGATCCAGCGGGCGACTTTAAGTGCCTGACTTAAGACCATTCTTCTGGGCTATCGCCTCATCAAGCTTAACCAAACCAGACGTGTGTAAAATCTAGAGATCTTTAAAAAATAAGTCAGGAGGAGAAGACGGATCACGAAGAAGAAAATTCAAGGCTCGACGATGAACGTGGAGCTGATACTCATGAGACAGCTTAGTAGTCTCCAAAGAGCGCTCGGGCATCGGCTGTTGAAAAGAAAAGTTAATCCCTCGGTTGATTAGGAGCGTCGGTTCCTTGAATACAAAACGATCGAAACTAGCAATGATATCTGCGTCCTTGGAGCCGCTCCAAGGCGGGAAGCTAGAAGGGGCCACTTAACCAAACCCAACTTGACGAGCCACACGATCAGGATTATAAGACATGGCGATGAACTTGCCAGCATAAAAACTAGGAAGATAACCAGGCAACACCACCATCACCGAATCAAAATCGGATGCCGATAAGGCCTGCGCTGAATCCAACTCAATGCCCTCCAATGGCGAGGTAAAATCATACCCGAACGGCCGTCATGATAAGGAAAGGGCTCGAAGTTCTTCGCCACATCCATAAGCTTAGATATATCCTCTTTAGGCACTTTTCCTTTACCATTCCAAAGAGCCATCCGTGTATAACCATAGGCGACGTCTACCTTATGGACAGTACCATCGTCTTGCTTGACATCCTCCTCACGATGAACTACCATGACATGAGGATCGGGGGCATACTCAGGAAGATGCTCCCAGGACCACGCCTGCATAAAGGAAGCGGGAATATAGGTATCGACCTTAATACTCCTAGCGCCAGTACCTCAGCAGGACACGCCTTTGTAGATGAAGAAGATCGTTTTGCTCCTGAACGACCATTGGAGAGGAATCAACCATCCAATTTTATCACACGTGAAGATTTGGAACGACTTCTTCGAAATCGAGACAAAGCAAACCGGTGGACATGCACCAGCATCAACCTCTATATCCTCCTGATGTGCAAAGAGTTCCTCTTCCGAGGGGATATTCTTCTCCTCAATTCTCCCTTTATGATGGTACTGGTAACGCGCGTGAACATATCTCTCGTTTTCTGGAATCTTTGGGAGAGCATGAATACAATCATGTCCTCCGTCTGAAGGAATTTTCAAAATCACTTACCCGAAGAGCATACACCTGGTACAACAACATCACACCAAACATCATATCCAACTGGTGTGACATGGTTACAGCTTTCTACAAGAAGTATTTCTTCGTGTCTGAGCAAATCACCTTTTCATACTTATGAAGGATTTTCAACGAAATAATGAACATCCAAATGATTATGTCAAGAGATTCAGAATTCAGGCACTGGATTGTCATGACCTAAACGTGACTGAACAACAATTGGTGGAGTCGTGCATTAACGGCATGGTTCCCATTTATCGTGCTTTGCTGGAGAATCTACGCTTCCACATTCTCTGAACTCCATGAATCTGCCAAGAGGTCAGCTACAACGGCACCAGCACTATTAGAAAGGATCAAACCAACCAGGAGCGAAGATGCACGCGAAACTCGAGAAAATAGACGCCTCATCAACAAGCAATATAACACTGGCCCCTCTGTAAGCGTAGTGAGTGAAGGAGGAAAAAGGAAAGCTCCAGCTGCGGAACAACAACCCAAATGTGCAGCACCGGCACATCAAGCGGCTCCAACTCAGAAAACCGCAACTAAAACTCCTGTGCAACACCAAGAAGCCGGAGAAGCTTCCCTAGACTTACCATTTCCAATCGAGGAAGTAATTGAACTCTTGGAAGCATGGATTCAAGATGATGCTATCAAACTTTCTCCTATCAGCCCGCCAACTGAAGGGGAAATGGCAAATCCTAAGTATTTCCGTTACCACAGGTTCGTCCATCACCCGACCAATGAATGCAATAAGTTGAAACGCATTTTCAAGGAAAAGGTGGATGCGGGAGAACTTCAACTGGGCAGCGAGGGAGTTCACAGAGATCCTCTTCCAGTGAGAAGCTGTATGCCCTCTGGGGACTATGTTCACAAAAACGTGCAGTCCATGATGTAGCGTGTATGTGAAATCCTTTATTTCTCCAAAGCACAGCGTCAAGACATATTTGCAGCCCTCGATCGCGTTGTGTCGGGCAAGCGGCTTTTTTATGTCGAAGAAGCCACTCCCAAATCCCAACCTCTCTCGGTAAATACTATTGGAAAATGCAACTGGGGACTGCTGACCACTGCTTGCCTAAAGAATACCGAGTTTGATAGCACGCTGATTGACACGTCCTCCGACTTCAACATCGTCAACGTCAAGACTCTGAGAGCCGCAGGAATTTCAAAGAAGGAAGCTACTCACTACCCAATTGTGATCATAAACCCATAAGGTGAAGCAATAAATGCTTACGGGTATATTAACCTCGAAACCAAGGTGGGAGATGCTCTAACACACGGCAAATTCCACATTATTAAATAATGTCCAAATTATGATATGGTTCTGGGGCGCTCGTGGGTGCATAACAATAAATCAAAGTTAGGAGTATGTCATCTGCCAGTGTCTATACCTGAAAGGATTTCCAACAAGCCATCCAACCCTGAGGATTATATGTTGCCGTATCAACAACTTGCCAATGTAACCCAATTGCCTAGAGAGAGCCTGTCGATGTTCATCCGTCGATTTCGAACACAAGTAAGTCTTATTGAACAACCCTTTCTACAACCAGTCACTTCTTCTCTCGTCCAGTACTGGGGACTCGATCCAATTATCAACCCGGGCGTCACTAGGAGATGTGAATGGAATGTTGGGCCCTTCAAGTATTTCATCAAAAGTTTGGAAGCTGTTTTATTAAAAAAATAATGAATCTAAGAATCAAGTAACCGCGCAACATCAAAACCCATTTCAAGTTGGAGATATGGTAGTGAAAGTTGTCGCTCAGCCTCCTTCGTCCGATTCCACAAATGAGTTGTACCAAGTGGCATAAGTTATTTTGGGAGGCTACTGCAAGCTCATCAACGCTGACAAGTTAGAAGGCATAGTAATACACGCCCGGTGGATCAAACCCTTCAAATCCTAAGGTGTCACGCCGCCCCTGGCCTCAAAAATTCCTCTTAGTGTTTTCTTCAACAATTTCCCTTTTCATGCAACATTTGTAATTCCTCCAAAATGATTGCACTGCTTGCATTCATAGTTAGGGTTTCAATTTATCGGTTAATTAAAGTATCGTTTCTTTTAAAATAAGTTTTCCTGAATCATCTCAAAGGAAAAGTACCAAGTAAATCCAAACCCTCACAAAGTCATTACCCATCAATTCGAAACCAGAAAAAATCAAACCCTACAAGATATATCTTATATCATTCAAGAAATACTGAAGAGGGGAATATGTAAGGAAGAAGATCATCAAGCGGCGGCACAGACGCCTTCTTTCAAGAACAGCTGGCTTCAACCTTCGCCTGACGAGATTTCCTCGCTTCTCATGGCGTGTTTCCCAGTTCATGACATCCCACACTTCTACATACCCAGGCGGCATGCCACATACGCCCCAAAGTGTGTAATTTGCAAGGGAAAATCAAATATAAGGTCGGTAAAATCCTTAACCATTATTATTATTTCCCCTGTTTTGAGCTGCTATTGCCGACGCCGACATGTGGAGACATTATTGTGGAAGTGGTCAAGGGGAGAGAACGTGACATGCCGACCAGCACTATTGGTATACCGACTTCTAATCGCACTATTTGTGTGCCGTGTCTTCCCATTTGCTGAATCGCTCTAGAAGAATGGAATAACTTGTTTCTCACAAAGGGGTTTGGATTCTTTTTCAGTCAGGAGATTTTGTTCATTCATCCAATCAAAGATATAAAATTATCAAAGCAGCATAAATAAAAAAAAGATATTACTTGGTGAAGCCCTGGTTCTGGCCACATTTACGAAAGAAAAACCTGGAGTATTAAAACATCTACAAGCTACGAAAAGATTGTTCTTCTACGAAAGGAAATAATAAAATGGAAAACTAGTTATCGATGTCAATGCCAAGGTCAGTGGCGCCTCTACTAGAGCCCTCTCCCACGGCTGCTCCAGCACCCTCTCCAACGGCCGCTTCAACAGCATCCTCAACGGTCGCTTCATCCTCTCTAACAGCAGCTTTGGCATCCTCTCCAGAAGCCGTTTCGGTCTCCTTCTCGTGAGCCGTACTGACATCTTTCTCAGAAACTGCTCCAACAGCCTCTTGAGGATACGCCGGTTCATCTACATAGAGTCAAGGATTACGATACCGTTATGAACATGGTAATCAAGCTTATTCTCGCCTGGAGGTTTCTTATGCTTAACCCTTCGTCGCTTCAGTCGAGCGGTGAACCTTTCAGCCCTGACACTTGGTCGCTGAGACGCTTCGTCACGCTGAGCTGCCTTATCACGCTGGGACGCTTCATCATGTCTCCACTTCTCCTCCATGTCAACCGAAGCCATGAAAGCTTGAACACGCCATCGAACAATGCGTAAATGAGTGAGAGGCATACCCTGTATGGCCCACCAGCTTCACGAAACAAAGGATCAATTTTTTTTAATACTTCCTCGAACGCAGAAACCCTGGGTTTGTCGACTTCAAAGATTTTTTCCAAAGAATTGGAAGAATAATCATCACCAGGAGTTCCCATCATATACTGCAGAGAAGCATTATGTTTGCATCAACAACCTACGTGGTAAAAGAAAACAAAAGAAAAATCGCAAGAAGATATGAAGCAATACCTGAAAAGAAGATGAATGCAATTCTGTGGTGATCGATATGGAAATAATGGCTCAAAGTGCTCTTTTATATTACACAAATTGATGAAACCTGAAAAAGAAAAACTCTTTACCTGCCGCATATAAAGGCTCTAGATACGGGATATTAAATGGTTAAATGCTTATCTATCTGGGATAATTGACTCACCTGGGCTGCTGACGACAAGAAGCTCGCCACCATAGAAGAAAGCATGAAGAGGGACGAGCAGATAAGACAAGGAAAAAGTGCAAAAGTGATTCCTTTTTACATGCGTAGCGCTTTTGGAATTTGAGTAAAAGAGGAATTCCCTCCTGGACCTTGCATAAAGATGGGCAGCTGAGCCTGCAGAACAAAGGCTCCTTGGCCCAATCAAGGCACAAAAACACCATCCACGCATAGGCCTATTGCCAAAGGTCGATCAAGATTTCCTGGTAATCCCCACATGCCTCGCCTTTTCAGTTTGTTCTCGTCTGCCACCATCTAATGATTACCCCGCAATAATGCCACTGTTACGCGCTAAGCCGGGGACTTAATGTTGATGGTGGTTTTTAGTTCAGGGATAAAATTGTAAAACCCTACATTTATTATGCTGTCATTCTGCAAAGAGACAGAGCCATGTAAAATTGATGAGTACACAACCTCTTCATTTGCGCATTAATTGAGCAATTCAATATGTTTACATGAAATTTATCCAGAATGGTGCATGTAGCAACAATCCCAGATATTCTGTAAATTTCGACACCCTGCCTGTATTATTCATTAATATAGGACTCACTGAATACTTTCTGTGCTGTGTTCCATGGCTGAACCCTTAATATTGATATGACATGACAATTAGTGTTCACTCGCAGCTGAGTAGCATAAATTTCCCGAATTATCAAGGTTGAGGTTTGCATAAAAGTACTCAGTCAGAAAGCATACTACTCTCTGGCAATAAATAACTCTGTGTCAACATGCAGAATCCAATCAATTTTGTGATAATTCACAAGATTCAATATCAACCTAATTAATTTGCAAAAATTAGGTTTTTTGCTCCCTGCGCAGTATATCAGACCCTGCTGGTCGAAACTAAACCAAGGCAAACTAGGCAATTGATCCGCCATGGATTAGTAGGTGCAAAGTCCTACCCAAAATAAGAAAACAAGGAATAAAAGAGGAGTCGCGGAAAATAGGAGCAGCAACAAAGGGAGGTGTGGTCGTGCCATAGGCCAGCCGGCGCCACCTGAAGATGGCCAAGCCCCCATGCTGTTAGCCGGCCCTCCTCTTTCCCATCGACCAATCAGGTCGCTTTAAATGCACCACATGCACATGAGATGTGGCCGGGCCCATACTTGCCGACCCTCTTTCCTATCGGCCAATCAGGTCGCTTTAAATGCGCCACGCGCACTAGAGATGTGGCCACGCCCTATGTTTGGCCGGCCCCTTTTTTATTGACCAATCAGGTCGTTCTAAACCCGCCACGTGCATAAAAAGGCCAAACCATGCCAATTGCTAATCGGCATGCCAAACGTGCCATGCCACGCCAACATGCTAATCGGCATGCCAACATGCCACTCCGCCGCAGTAACATGCCAATCTGCCACAAATGGCGCAGCTACGTGCTAACCCACTTTCTGTTCGTGGCCAACGCCATAACGGACTTCAATCAGGGTATTCTAATCAAAAGCACGACTTTTGCTTTAGCGGCACTAGTCGAAACCCTAATTTCCAGTCGTGGCCCAAATTACGTCACTTTGGCCCCACAACATGTCACGAGCCATGCGGGACCCAGGAAACCCTTAAAATGGCGCCATGCCATTGCCACCCATGGCTATCCTTGCGCCTGTGGTCGTTCCCACATTATGGCCTTGCCATAATTCCTTTGACGCGGCCATGGAACCATCTACACAAAGAATGTCACCATGCCACGGCCACATGCCACACGCGCTAATTAGGGTTTTGGCATGCAAAACCCTAATTTAAGTAAGGTTGCTACGCCAACAATGCCAAATAATGCTACCTAGGGCATTAAGTTTGATATGGCAACTAGAGCCAATGCCAAGCCATATTTGGATTCAACACCAGTATGCCAAAATATAACGACCGCCGCTACGCCAGGCGCTATTCGCACCACTATGCCACTGGCATGTGCCAATTATGCCACCATGCCGCTGGCGCCACTATGCCACTACTAGGTGCCAACGGAATGTGACCATAATCAACGGCCACCTTCTCTCATGAATTACAATCTCAGCCGTCCAAATTCGCCACGGAATTGACCGGCCTATGGTAAGTCTTAAGTGACCAACCAAGACTAACCTAATAGCGTCACACGTCATTTTCCTGCGGCAAGTCTCCTGACTTACTTGCCACACATGGCTATCCGCCACCTAGATGGCGTATAATTAATCAGAATAACTAGGTCTTGCATACGAGACCCACTCAGCAATCTGCTACATATTTTCCACGAAAATACTCGAGACATCAAACATGTCAAAAACTGGGGGATACTCATCAGGGTATTGGTTTGGCGGTTTACAGCGTGCGGCGTGCAACACGCCCATTATAAGAAAGTGCCAGGAAAGCGGGCAGTTAGTGGCGGCAAGAAGTAGTGGGTGTAAACTAACCCATTTCCTTCATAGTGGGGACGTGGTTTCTAGCATTTACACATTATCCCACTTCTCCATCACTCATCTACTCCCACTTCCTACGAGATCATGGTGCGTTTAATTATGACTTGTATAAATAGGTTTCTACCTATTTCGACCAGACAACAGATTTTTGGTTAACAATAACACAGTATCCAGAAAAACACAAAAGAACTGATAGCTTACATTCCACAAGCCAGTTTCATATTCTGATACAAGTCATAAATAGCCACACCTTCAGAATTAACAATTCTGGTCTCAACACCTTCTTTGCTTCCCTACCTAAGACCAACCTTTCTCCTTCACTTTGTGACCGAAGCAAGACTGGAACGGCCATTTCTTGGTTTAGACCAGGATTATACAGATTGATCTCTCGAATCTAAAGTACTCCCGTGCAGTGCATTTGTTTAGGTCTAAATTCATTTCTCATCAACACACCCAAATTTACCAAAACCAGTAGAAACAGTTTTTACCCCAAAACAATACTTTTCTCTAGATTGAGTCTGACTGTATAGTTGATTCTCTAGAAAGTATATTGGAGTAAGTCCTCTCAGATTGCCAAACGAATTGTTGGGGTGGTTGTTGTACCCCCGCATTTTCAATTGGTATCAGAGCAGGCAAACACATTAAAGACCTTATAAGTCTGTGTTTGTAGCGATCTGATATGGACAGAAGTGCTATCTCTATAAACGTACCACCAGTCTTCGATGGCTCAAATTACTTATGGTGGAAAATTGCTATGCGTGCCTTTTTTCAAGCGCGTGATTTTCAATCATGGGCTTATGTAGTTAATGGCTATGATGCTCCCGTTATTGCAGTAGGAGATGCGACCGTTCCAAAGGATATTGGTGCATATGACCCTGCTGAGATTCTTGCTGCAAAGAAAAATTCCGACGGTTTGAATGCTATAATTCATGCCATTAACCCAGATCTTCAGCACCATGTGACTACGTGCACTCGGTCTAAAGATGCTTTGGATATCTTAGAAACCGTATTTGAAAGAAATACCAGTGAAAAGGAAGCCAGGCTTCAAAACCTTAATTACAATTGGGAAAACCTTCGTATGGCAGATGAAGATTCATTTGATGAGTTTAATCACAAAGTGTCTGGAATTGTTAATGCATCTTTTGCATTGGGTAAGACTATTCCTGAAAAGGACATTGTGATGAAAATTCTCAGATCGCTGCCATCTAGATACGACTCTAAAAAGCATGCCATCGTTGAGGGAAATAACCTTGATGCTCTCTCCAGAAATACGCTGGTTGGGAAGTTAAAGATCTTTGATCATGAGCATATATCCAAATCGTGAAAGGATGTTGCTTTCAAAGCACAAAAGAACACTAAATTACTTGACAAAAGTAAAAGTATTTGCATCTCTGAAGATGATCTTTCTGAGGCTGATTCATCAGATGAAGATCTTGACAAGTCAGTCTCTTTGATCACAAGACAGTTTAGAGATCTTCTATTGAAGAGAAGTAAACGGTTCTCCAGAGATAAACCTAGGTCATCAGTTAAACCTCACAATCGTGCTCCTCCTAAAAACAGGGGCGTTGATGAGACTGATGACGAGGATATGCCACAGTGCTTTAAGTGTAAAGGTTTTGGTCATTTTGCAAATGAGTGTCCGAACTACAGAAAATACACTGGGAATAAAGGTCTTGCTGCAACTCTTGATGAAATGTCTGATTACTATGATTCTAATAAAGTTGAAAAATCAAGTGTTGCGCTTCTTTGTGAAAATATTGATTTTGATAATTGTAGCAATACATACATTAATGTTGATATTCTTTCAGAAGAGAACTCAACCAGTCTGGAAGAAAAAGTTGACCTTTTTGTTGGAAACTCTCTGTCAAATTTTTCAGGTTCCACTATGTGTCTAGCAGCTTGCACATCTCGGGCGTCTAAATCATATTCCAGGTTAACATGCTCTTATTGTTCACTTAAAGGTCATGAACTATCAAAGTGTTTCAAGTACAAACACAAATTAAGGTATGTCAACAAACTTCAACGAAGAGCGAATCAATTAGCAAACAAGCTCAAACTTGTTCAAAAAACCTCTGAGGTATGTAAGATTTTATCTTCTTCGAAGAAGTTAGTTTCCAAGGATAAGACAAGACCACTAGAGAAGAAAGTATGGTCTAAACATTCTGAGAGATTGGGTTCTATGAATTCCTTTCAAAAAGGTTATGGTGGACAAATTATTATTCACCGCAGCACAATTTGATTGTGTTGTTTGGTGCATCTTGTCTCATGTGCCTAATCAAAAAAGACAAAATTGTGCACACCTCAGGCTTTAGGAAAAGAAAAAAAAAATTAATTGTTTTTTTTTCTTCTTAGCTTTGCTGTGTTTTGCAAGTTTGGAATTCTTCCATATCTAATTGATATTGGATAGGACTTCCCTGGTCAATAAATAAAACAGGGTTATTCTCGAAAATTCTACCCTTCTTAGGGTTGTGAGTTGTGCGTGCATGAACCTGTGTTTAAAGGTTTCGTAACCCTGCATTCCTTTTTTCCTTCTCTGAAATTCTTTTTATATTAAGACTGCTTGTTGAGTTTAAATTGTGAATTCCTCTCACAAACCCGTACGCATATGGATACTCCAAGCATCATGTCTTTTGATGGAAAAGATGTTAATATGATTGTTAAGCCATCAATCATGAAGGAAAAAGAAAGATCTCCGTTACCTCCAACTTTGAAAATAAAAAGAAGGAACGTGAGGAAGCCAAGAGTTGTTCCTTCAAACTCTCAGAAGTTTTCTGATGTTCTTGAAGAGTTGAAGGAAACAAGGAAAGAGATTCAACAAATAAAGGGTTTTGTTATGAGAACTCTAGAAATTCAGAAGGCTCTGGTTCGACATCATCAGCCTAGAAGGTTTGTTGGAATTGACTCCCTTCTTCATGAACCATATGTTCTTATGGCTGGTTACGACAAGGAGTTCGGGGACGATAAAGAATTTTTCAGAGGTCTCAATGTCTAGGAAACTTCTTATGAGAATTTTATTCTTGTGTTTTTAAGAAGGATAACTAGGGTTTAGAATAGCCATTATTGTGAGTACACATAGCTATGTCCAACGTTTTCATCTTCTATGTTTTTAGATTTATTTATTTAAATTCTAAGTTTTTTGGAAGATGATTTTTGCAATATTAATCTTTATGGTTTCATATATTGCAAATTGTTATGGGATATGTTGTTTACGTCCGTGAACCTTGACTGTCCCATACTTGTTCAAAAGTTATCTCTATTATGTCGATTTGAATGTATTGATAAAAGATAGAATGAACTTTTGAATACAAAAGTTAAGCCTTTTATGTCATTATGCAAATATTGATGTAAGAAAGGATGAACTTTTGTTTACAAAGATTAAGTCTATTAAATGTCATTGTGAAAATAGTGATGAAAAATAGAATGAATCTTTGTTTATTCCGCAGTATTGGTCCTTCACTGATCCACATCTTTGTGCATATACTGTGTTTCTCCGTAAATTCTCTTATGTTGAGCATGGCCAATTGAATTGATCATTTTTTGTGGCTAATTCAATTGTCATTTTTGGATACAAATTCATGTTCTCATGTGATTTGATTATGTCCAAAGAAATCCTTCTTTTCTCGTGAAAGTAAGGTCGCTCTTGTTGTTCTTTCGGGAATGACATTTTATGGGGGAGAGTTCTTTTTGAACTTGTGCTTAATTGCCAAATCTTTGTGGGGAGTGCGGTTGTGGAATATTGTAGGAGTTATCTTGTATCTTTATAAACTCATTGATGAAAGCATTTAGCTTCGGCTATATGATTGCATCTAAATAAGTTGGTATGTTATTCTCTTTTGGTCATGAAGTATCTCTATGAAAATTTCATGAGGATCCCACTAGTTTTCGTACCTTTGCTAATTTATATTGACAAAAGGGGGGAGAATTAATGTGTAGTTTCATACTACAAATACATATGGTTTACGAATAATTATGTAAGGGGGAGTGGTTTTCATGTTGAGATGAAGTATTGACTAAGAGGGAGTGATACATATCACCATAGTATTTTTGTCAAAGTTGTGATACAATTGGACTTTGATGCTGTATAATGATACTATGATACTGTATAACAATGATTGAGAGCAACTGTTTTCTCATTGTTATCGCTACGGATCTTCAACAACTATGATGCTGAGTTGAACACGTTTAGAATCATGGAGTACTTGGAAGTGACGAAGATTTCGAGTCGTGTTGAAGATGCCAAGGAGATCAAGCATTTGGATGGGAAGCTACAAAGTTTTATTTAATTTGTAATACATATGTATTGATAGTTTTGTCACTAAAATTGACAAATGGGGAGATTGTTAGAGCACTACTCGGTCGAACTTGCATGCGTTGCTATCTCAAGCATGTTTGTCAATGTTAATGATCAAAACTATAAGTCTTGATTTCTAGTCTACTTATAGATGTCTCGGACTAGGACATAGATTGTGTAGTTGAGCCTTAGACTTCACGGCGTTCATCATTTGAAGACGAAGAACTACTAAGGAGAGCTTGCGGAACTTCATCAACAAAAGGTATGTGGAGACTGAAACTCATCTTTCACTTGGAAAAGTCTATTTCAACTCTATCTCCTATATTGAGACATAAGTCGTGTTACGATATAGTTTTCTATTATATGCACATTTGAGATTTCGAGATGAGTTTATCTCGCTTACATATTTCTCGGAATATGTGTTGGCAAGCTTTCGCTTCGACCAAGTTCATCTTATATTCTTGATGCAAGTCAAAAGATGATCATGTGAAAATTTCCGAGTGACATCTTACATGGTTTGTGTGATACAATCATTTGGTGTAGACTTGGAATGTTTCGTTATGATTATTTCAACAACTTGAAAATTTCTTTGATGCTAATAGTGTGTGAAAACGGCTATTGTCATCCTCTAAGAAAGTTTCAATGATTGAAATAAGAGTTTAGAACACTTAACCATTAATGGATATGACATGTTGTGTAATCTTGCACATATGTAATCCATGTCCGGGAACCATAGTATGCGTACCCGTACGCGTACCTGTTGGCTTGAGAAATCCGGGAACCTAAGTATGCGCACCCGTTCGCGTACTGGCATAAGGTTCATGTCCGAATATTTATGCTTGGATTGGAAGTACACGTACCCATTTGCGTACTGGCGAAACCCAATCTTGGTCCGGGTAATTCAAGTATGCGTACCCGTTTGCATACTTGAAGGTTAAAGTTCTAAAATCGGTTGTGTACATGAACTTAAACATTTATAAAATAATGAATGCAATCTTTGCAAACCGTGGCTATAATGTTCATGAATTGATTCAAGTGAATCAAACCGATTTTGCTTCATTTGTGTTCTTGTATACTTCTATGAGAATATAGCAATTGAACAACTCTTTAACTAGTTTCATTTGAGTCATTTGAAATAGTTATGGTTAAGATGAACAAGGTTGATATGAGAGTGATCATATGGCTAACCTCGGTTAACTATTGTTGAGTCAATATGGTGTACACATTTAGGTACGGTTACATAAACCTAAATGATGGTACATTTCATTTGTGTGTAACAAGCTAAGTTCGATCTAACGGTTGAAAGATATTAGCTTGGTTGAATCAGGTTTTTCATCTAACGGTGAATATTGAATGCTTTGTTACCAAGGTAACTTAGATTGCAAACCCTGATTTGAAAACTATATAAAGGAGAACTCTAGCAACTGGGAAACCTAATCCCTACACTTCTTTGTGTTACTAGTTGCATAAACTAGAGTCGATTCTCCTTTAACCTTAGGTTTCTCATGAGACCCCGTAGGTTAACGAATTGAAGACTTCATTGGGATTGTGAAGCCATACCCAACTATTTTCTCTGTAGTTGCGTGATCTGATATTGCTGTTTCTATCGTGTTGAGTACAATTGTAAGAATTAGCTCGAGATTTATATCTCCGATAGGCAAGATAGAAAAGTAATCACAAACACCTTCGTCTCATCGTTTGTGATTCCACATTATCTTGTTTCGTTAATCGATTAAGATTATTGTGAGGTGATTGATAATACTAGGATGTTCTTCGGGAATATAAGACCGGTTTATCAATTGGTTCATGTTCACCTTGTTTTATCAAAAGACGGAACAAAAACTCATAGGTATTTCTGTGGGAGACAGATTTATCTATTCCAATAGACTTTTTTGTGTGAGACAGATTTGTTTATCAAGTCTTCGACTTTGGGTCATAGCAACTCTTGGTTATGGGTGAGATCAGCTAAGGGAATCAAGTGCGTAGTATCCTCTTGGGATCAGAGACGTAAGGAACGCAACTGTACCTTGAATCAGTGTGAGATTGATTAGGGTTCAACTACGGTCCAGTCCGAAGTTCATTGGTAGTAGGCTAGTGTCTATAGCGGCTTAATACAATATGGTGTTCAAATATGGATTAGGTCCCGGGGTTTTTCTGCATTTGCTGTTTTCCTCGTTAACAAAATTCTGGTGTTTGTGTTATTTCTTTTCCGCATTATATTTTGTTATATAATTGAAATATCACAGGTTGTGCGTTGTATCGATCAATTAGGAAATCCAACCTTTGGTTGTTGATTGAAATTGATTGATCCTTGAACATTGGTCTTTAGTACCGTTCAAGTTACTTCTCTTATATTCAATCGGGCTCGAAAATTTGTATTTGCTGATTGCAGATTGAATTGAGAAATAGAGATATAAACTCTTGTATATACTTTTCTCTAGATTGAGTCTGACTGTCTAGTTGATTCTCTTGAAAGTATATTGGAGTAAGTCCTCTCAGATTGCCAAACGAATTGTTGGGTGTGGTTGTTGTACCCCCCGTATTTTCAAAACCCATCTAAGACAGGTGAGGTAATACATCATTAAAGAACTAAGCAAGAAGGCATAAGTAAGAACCTGAAGTCATGTCAGCAATCTATAGTATGGATTTGAGAATCTCGAATGGAGTCAGAGCTCGGCAATTCAGAGCAGAAAAGACTGAATCACCAGAGATGATAAATATGAGTCAAGAAAAACAAAAACAACTGAAATTATTATAAGAATTCAATAGGAGGGGGAAAGAATTAAAAGAGTGGAAATGTGACAAAATAAAAACATTCAAAAGAAAGGTGAAGCAAGATATATACATATAAACTCCGTACATAGTCAGAAAGAATGTACAATCAAAATTCACAAGAATGCTACAGAACAGAGATCAACCCGAAAAACGAAAAGATGTAACAGGGGAAAGCTCATCCTCCTCGTCAGAACCAGAATCGCTTTCACAAATAGAAAAACTGGGAGAATCCTGACCAATCAAGGCACCTAAAGAATAAGAAGCTTCAACGGATCTTGAAACTTCAGGCTCAACAAATGATTTTTCTCCTATGATACCTTAATAATGATGAGGAGATTCGAGAGAAGCCTCCTTGAGGACTGATGCCTGACAGTCAGAAAACTCAGGCTCAGTCCTAGATTCTTCTCGGACTGGAGATAGATGGTCACCAGGTACTGCATGAATCTCGACTTCCTCGCATGAATCTGACTAAATAGAAAGTTCCTCATTTTCTTCTAAGACTCCAGGATTATCCCTCTCATCTAGGTCTTAAGTCGAAGGAACTAGAAATAAAGAACAAAAAATTGATGAATGATAAAAACATGTATCTTACATGATAAACATAAAAGGAAAGGAGATGAAACCCAACCTGAAAGAGGAGTTACAACTGGATCCTCACTAGAGATAGGAGGCCCAGATGATGCCCCTTGTAATAAAACAAGATCCATAAAGAAAGAAACTGAAACGGACTCAGTATGAGCAAATACCTAGCTAAGGAAAGATCAGGTTCCGAAGAAGACGTGGCTGCTAATGCATGGTGAAAGATCTGTAGACTAATGGTAAATTATATTTCCAAACAGATGAAGAAATTACAACAGAGTAAGAAGCTTATATAGCTTCATTACAAGACTACTGACTAGGACTACCCGTTTTGCTAACTCTTAGTTGTCACCTAGCTGTCATTGATTACAGATGACAGCACTCTATTGGTGCATTACATATTAACAAGTCACAGCATCATAACATGTTCTAACATTCCCCCTCAAGCTAATGCATCCATAGTGTAACATTGATGCATTAGTTTTCCAATCAAGCACTGTGACCTGGGATCCCTACAACTACATGTGAAAGAGAAAACCGCACTATAGAAATCCAGTAAGCAGCAACACCCAAAGGACCTATGGAAGCAAAGTCTTGTTGAACAATTCCATAGAGAACCAAACTGCACACTATCAAGCTGGAGAGGTAGAATCAGCTTTGTAGAAAGTTGATACTGCAACATTGCAAACAGCTGAACCATAGTCAAAGAAACTATTCTTCTGTAAATCCATGACAATACCATGAACTAAACCAACAAATAAGCGCTGGTGCATAGAATTGAACTGGAAAATGCAAACTGGCATGCTGGATAGTCATTTGGTCCACCATTTAAACCAAACATCTTGTGCAAATCATGGATTCAAACCAATTAGTAGATAGTTACACCAATTTGATCTATGGACAGTTAAACAAAGTTGCAAATCCTAGAGATATTCCCCCTCAAAATGAGCACTAATGTAGTGCAAAGTTTGTCATATGTGACGTCATAATAGAATCATGGTACTACAGAAGTTTTACAAGCACTATATGGCCTTTGAACCCAAACACAAGACCCTGGACATAGGCACTTTTGAAATGTGCAATGAACATCAACTGAAGTAAAAGAGTTCACCAGCAGTAACCTTAATCGTATAATCTTTTCCTCTAGCTGCAGATTATTAGTCGACTCTGGAAATAGAACATTTGAGTATTCCATACTAAATCATTGTTGAATCAATTACCAGCGCTGAGAAAGCACTAAAACCTACTTGTTGATGGTAGATTTTTGACAAAGGATATATTCGTAAAATCACATCAAAAGTCATACATCTCTGAGCGGCATCAGAAGAATCATAAGAGGATCATGTCTTCACCTTCTGCAGGGCGTCAATCGTAAGTCTAGTGACATCATCAGTTACAGTAATACATGAAGGCAATATTAGGGTTTCTGAGAAAAAACTTTTAATATTCCATGTATTTCGTAATCAAATATGAAAGTCTCTGCATTTCTTTATGAATTCAGAATTCATCTCTGGTGTTGTATTCTTTTCCAGAATAATATTTAAAATAAATATGATGCTGCTGATCACATCATATCTGAATCAATTAAATGCTCCTAGCCATATTGCATGCTAGTATAGAGCCACAAATTAATTAAATCCAGTCGTTAGTCTTCCTAGATATCAATTAAATCCAGTCGTCAGTCTTCCTGGATACGAATTAAATCTGGTCGTCAGTCTTCCCAGATATCAATTAATTAATTGAATCCAGTCGTCATTCTTCCTGGATATCAATTAAATCTAGTCAAGCAATTCCTAGACAAAACACACTAATTAAACCCTAATATTCATCCACTCCGATTCATGGTTTTTCCCAGCAGAATTCCATGGAATAGTGATGAATTGTCATCTTTCGGGAATTAGGGCACCTTAAATAAACCCCGAGCAAATGGCATGGGTGTACTTAGTAATAATGCTCAAGTGAGAATCCAAAATTATGGAAGAACAAGGAAATATGGAGTTTTAATCAAACTAGGAAAGGAAGAGAGATAAATAATGAACCCTGAACTTCGTTCCCCGAACTTTATGGTGATTTTCAGGCACCTCTTTCTTCAAATATTTCTCTCCTATTCATCGCTAGGCTTTCCTCTTTCTTATGATGCCCTTTTTGTGCATTCCAGTTCATTCATTGTAGCGGTTTTGGTAGTTACCATACTTCAGAGGACATGGATAACGCACGCAATTCTCAGAATTCTCCATCATAGGATCGTGCATACGGTGATTCTCACTTCCATTGTCTGTTTAGAGATTACGATGGTTGTCATAATGGCGTTGCAGGCAGGGGGTTTGCAAGACAATCCTTTCAACGGCATCTCAATGATCATCACTTCCCTTCAAAAGATAGAAAGGAAACTTGCAGGAACGCATTGGCACTAATCACACTGTTTATTCTGCCTGGGAAGAAGTACTAACACAACTTCGGGGTTGGCTCTGTAGTAGATGCATGCATATTCATTCATGGAGGAGACCGTGTCGACAACATGGTGGAGATGTTATCTCATGCCCTTTTAATGGAACTGACGCAGATTTCTTAATCTACGACATCGACAAACCTTCACAATCTTCAGCAAATAATGTTCCTGCCATGAAGAGATCCAAGATGATACTATAGGACTTTCTTCATATCTCCTAAACCAAATACTATAAAGCCAAATACCCACCGTTGTAAGCATACCACCCCCATGCAGAATTAGTTTATCCAGAGCTCTCAAATCTTCTCTCGAAAAGGTCCTGATGAACCCTTCTGACATTAATGCCTAGATTTAGCTTCTCCTCCTGCCCATCTGCACCCTCAATCTTTACACACCAAAATCCTATCAAGAAGAAAGGTCTGGAACATGAAAAAGACTCCAAATAGCCTCTATTAATAAGGCTTCACTCCAGTGGAGAGAACCCAATGGTTGTGTAATTATGGTACAAAAATTACTAGAGGTTTGCAAACGAACACGAGACATAAGAAAGAAACCTTCTAGCACCAGGAAGAAGAAAAATCCTAACCTTGCTGCTTGCCGCAAGAAACTTTCCTATGGGCACTACACAGCAGTAATACGTATGATGTCCTCTAATGGTGTTGCTCCAGGTAATGACACTGCACTCATTGAATTGCAAAACAAACATCCTACAACAGCACCTCCTATATTACCACCTGGAAATATGGATACGCCTGCGATTTCTATTGGTACTGAGGCTGTGTTGAGTGCCATCAAAAGTTTCCCTAAAGGAACCTCATGTGGCAGAGACGGCTTTAGGGCGCAACACCTTTTGGATGCCATCAGCGGATCGGCTGCTGCAATTGTAGATGAGCTTCTGTCATCAATCTCTGGGGTCGTAAATCTTTGGCTCTCTAGCAAATGCCCATCAGCCTTGGGTGTATATATTGCCAGCGCACCTTTAACTCCCCTCCTTAAACCTGATGGGAGCATTAGACTCATTGCAGTAGGGACTGTCTGGAGGAGATCAGTCTCCAAAATTGTCGCATCATCTGTATGCAAGGAAATGTCCCGATACCTTGGTGACTATCAGTTCGGAGTAGGCGTACCTTGTGGAGGGGAAGGTGTCTTGCACTCCTTCAACAGGTTATTGGATATGAAACGTACACACAGCAACATGACTATGGTACTAATTGAGTTCTCCAATGCCTTTAATTTAGTCGACCGTACCACCATTCTTCGTGAGGTGCGTAATAAGTGTCCAACTATTAGCAGATGGGTAGAATTCTGCTATGCATCCCCTGCAAGATTGTATTATAATGATGCAATCCTTTTTTTGGAAACTGGAGTACAGCAAGGCGACCCGCTTGGTCCCTTATTATTTGCCTTGGCTTTACACCCATTAGTACGGAAAATTGCATCTTGTTGTTCTCTCAACTTGCAAGTATGGTACCTTGATGACGGAACCCTGATTGGTGACACCATTGAAGTTTCTAAGGCGCTGAAAATCATACAGGATGAAGGTCATAATAGGAGTCTGCATCTTAATATTACCAAAACAGAAATTTTCTGGCCTACACTGGACACAAGAAGTACTGACAAAAGTGTCTTTCCCGACCTATGGACGGTGTCAAGCTTTTTGGCAGTCCAATGAGCATGGATGAACAGTTTTGCAGTGAGTTGGTTAAGCACAGAATAGATAAGACAGTCCACTTAATGACTGTTATAAAAAAGTAAATACTGCTTCCTGGTGTCGCATATACAGACTCGTTCCCTACAAGAATCAATACTTGGTGATGCCTGTGCTTCGACACAGAGTGCAGCTTTACAGTAGACCCAGCTCAACTTCATGGAAACGTGTGGTATTTCTACTTCCACTCTCAGTGTTGTCGACACCGCCCCACATCCCATGCGATCATTGGCGGTTTTATACTTCGACGCTATAGTGAAAGACATGCCTACACACTTCCAGATGTCAGAGCGCGATACTATATTGTGGCATTGCAATAAAATCAAGCACTCAAAAGACTACCTCCTTGCCATTCCAATCAGTGGACTCCATCAATGCATTGGGCCACGCCAGTTTTCCGCTGTTTTAAGATACCGTATGGGTATCCCACTCTTCGATAGGGACAGTACTTGCTCGAGTTGTAATAGGGCCATGGATATCCACGGAGATCACGCTTTACATTGTGCCAACGACGTGGGCCTTAAGTTTCGCCATGACCTGGTAAGAGACGTCTTCTTTGATATCTGTTATAAAGCCAATGTTGCTGCTAGGAAGGAATCCTATTTAGGATTAATATCGGATAGCGACAACACATTAAAGCCCGCCGACATCCTGGTACACAATTGGGAAAATGGCAAAGATGTACGTTTTGATGTGACTGGTGTGTCCCCCCTCACTAATAGCAACACCCGCAACTACACACCAGGACATGCTATATCCGCCGCAATCACTCTCAAGCGAAAAAAGTATCTTAATAAATGCACTGCCCTTGGTTATGGACTCGGTATCCTGGCTTTCACCACCTTGGGCGAACTTAGCGACGATACTATTGTTTTCTTGAAAAGATTGAAAGAATTACTTATCTAATGTTAAGTTAGGTAGTTTTTTTATTTCATCGAATAGGTTTTGCTATTCAAAAAGGTGTTGGTGCACAGCTTGTCGCTAGGCTCCCAACCGCCGACTTGTAAGAACCTCTATTTCATAAATAAAGTATTTTTAAAGGCTTTTAAAAATAATAATAATAATAATAATAATAATAAAAGGAAACCGTGTGAGTGGGCCCACCGGCCGGACGACTAGGCATGGCGCCGGTTTTGGTTGGTCCCCTTCCCCTTTCCCTTGTATTTTATTATTAAAACAATTATTATATTATTATTTTAGTGGTTCCTCTTTCAAGGATTCCTTTTTCAACCAAAGCTCTTAGGCTTCCATATTTTTTCAAATCTTGCTCCATGAATCATATGGATGACAAATCAAGTGGTCCAGCAATCATCTTGTCTTTCCAGCATTAGAATAATATCATTTTATTATTTTAATACTGATCATTCAAGCAAGAATTAAGAGTTCAGTCAAACTCAAATTCTTTAAATTATGAGTTTCAGTAAAACTCAAATTCTTCATAAAAGGATGAAAAAGTGCTCGATGGACCATCAGAAAATACCAAAATTCTCAGGATTGGTCCGTGAATGACATAGCAACATAAACACATCATCATGACCTATCATGGTCAAAATTTTGCTTGCCAAGGGTCGGTCCCACCATTATAATCATTGATTAATGACCTAATTGATCATTCATAGTCCATATTTGACTCAAACTCTATCCAACCAACTTGGATGATGATCCATCGACCATCAGTTGGTCCCACAGCCACCTGGGGACGGTTTTACACCCCTTGGTCGGTTCCTCATGCTTCCATAATTAGGTTTTACAACCTAATGCTCAAAAGAGCACTATTTTAGTTATATTAAAACACTGATTAATCATTCTTTCACCAACTGCTCTACAAAGGAGTTTGGTAAATGCTTGGTATAACATCTAGATACTACATGGTCAGTCCATCACTCATATAGGTGGTCCCTCTCTTACCCATTGGTTGATTCTGAGTTGATCATCCATTGATCATTCATTGATCATAATTAGGGTTTTGAACTGAATGCTCTGTCTAGCATAATTCTGAACAGGTTCAAACATAAATATTTTAATATTGATCCAGCAATTAATATTTTAATTAAGTAATTAAGTAATATTTGGTTAATATTTTATTTGGTCTTGCTACCAATTATTCATGGATCTAGCATTATTTGCTCTGACTAGCAATACTTGCTCTAATCATCAATGCTCTATCTGGCAATACCCTAATTGCTTCAACTAGCAATGGGTCATGGCCAACAGGGTTCAAAACCACCAATATTGATTCAACTATCAATATTTAATTGCTCAGAACAATACTCCTCATATTGATTCAGTTATCAGTATTCGAGTTGCAGTAATTCTCATGTTGATCCAGCTATCAATATTTGAGAATTTAACATTGATCCAGCTATCAGTATTTTATTGGTCCATCAATTAACATTTGGTTCATCTGTCAACCATTATATTAATATTATAATCTCTCCTCGTCATTCGACTGACTCATAACACATGGATTGAGAAAGGTATTTTATGATCAATCGGCAATGATTATTTTCACAAGTGCTCAGCGCACCAACATGACGGTTTATTATCAATCCAACAATCTCATAAAACTATCACTAACTCATTCGACTATCATTTTTGCTTTAACTAGCATAATGATAATTCAACATGGTCTGCAGGGCATGATGCTGTTTCAACATCACATGCTTCATCTATCACAGTATTGAACTTCGTCATTTCAGTTCATAAGACTCATAGTCTTAGGTCAAAGATTGACCACTCACACATGAGACATCAATCATGTCACATGGGGGGATATCACTAGGGTTTTGGTATGGCGGCCTACAGCACTTGCGATGTGAGGTACATCAACAATGAGAGTTGTGGTAAGTCGTGCTGACAGTTAAGTGGTAAATGGAATGGTGGATGATCGATCAACCCAGTCTTCCGCACAAAATGGAAATGGTTTTTACACGATATCCCACTTTCCCATTCTTCCACGACCTTCACATGTAACCAGTTACAGGAGATTGATGTGCTGCTATAAATAGGTTTCTGAACCTATGATCTGATAAGTAACGACAACAAAGACTCATCATTGTCAAGGTATCAAACATTTTCAGAAGATTTCTCTTGTCTACACAGAGAATCATCTTCACAGCTGTTCAACACATCACATCACTTACAGATCAATTTTCATTAACCTCCACACAATCTCAGCTTCCCTCCCTACAGACCGACCCTTCTCCTCCTCTTGTGACCGAATTGAACATGGAATTGCCATTATCTTGGTATAGGCCAGGGTCCTATAGATTAGTCTCTTGAACTCAAAGTACTCTCGTGTAGTACATTTGTTTAAAGATTCAGATGATTTGCAACTTCGAGCACCTGCTTCAGTGAGCACTTGCCTCCTCCACCATTTTTTTACCAGAAACCCTATGAGTCATTTTTACCCGCAAACAAATTGGCGACCACAGTGGGAGATTAATCTCTCGGTGGCAAATTCAGGTTCTCGAAGATGTTCGGTCTTAGGTCAGATTAAACAACTCCTGATTTCAGTTACAATCTTTTGAATGAATTGACGACGGAGTAAGTGGCGTTTCTTTGGAGCCTCTAGGAGAATCAGTTCATCGACTGGCATCTCTTCTCAGATCAATAGTTTTACTACGTGTGAGAAATTAGTAGGTAACATGCTCGATCAAATGCCTATATAAATTTTTGCACTTTTCCAAAAACGCGTGTGAACATGCTTGAAACACTCAATCAAATCTCATTCGTACGATTGATCAATCATCATCGGAGGCGACAAAAGTATCATGGTGAATGGTCTTTCAATGAAAAACATCACTTTCATCAAAGAGAACATGATATGACTGCATACATCAAGGATTCAGAATTCAATAAGGATCTCATCAACCCAGGTGCTAATGCCAACGTCGTTCCTCTCAAGACTCTCAGAACGGTCAGGATCCAACAAAGCAAGATCGTACATCATCCACTGATGACATACTTTGAAGGAAACCGCGTTAGCACATATGGGTATACCTACTTAGATCTGAAAATAGGACCCATCCAGTCAGCAGTCAAATTTCATGTGATTAAGAAAGAACCTAAACATCACATGATACTTAGACGACCGTGGCTTCATGATAATGAGGTCATTCATTCCGTTGACCTATCATCAGTATATAAAGACTATGCTCAACAGGATCGTTAGCATTGTAGCATCATCATCTCCTTATGATCCAGTTTAAGATACTGAGTTCTTCCAATATTAAAGTAACATCCCTGATTTATAGCACCCAGTTCCTAACAGAAATCAACTGAGAAAGATGACGGATTATCATCTTCAATCCCAATGGTTCAACTACCAATATCAATGCGGATGCTAGTGGTGCTTCTGATACCACTCCTATGCATGTCATGGTACTCCACATATCACTCCTCTTTCCAACATGGGTAACCATTACAAATGCTCAAGGGACTCTACATAGAAAAGGTTCCTCAACTACCTGAAGGCCTTGACAGAACAACTGTCGCTTGATCAGTTTCAACTTCAGAAAGGAAAAGCCAAGGATACCGCCTCAGCTGGTGACCCTTGATCCTCTAAAGTCCATGTTGTTGAAGAAGATGAAAAGCATGATGCGACAGATCATTCAACAATAAAAGACCGGTCGAACCTCATCACTTACAAGATTTGGAGCGCTTTTTTGGAAATCCATGGAAAGGAAAGTTCATCCTCTGTCCACCAGTTCCAACCTCCATATTCTCCTGACATGCAAAAGGTCCTCTTTCTAAAAGATATACTGGCCCAA
Source organism: Papaver atlanticum (assembly GCA_023531105.1). NCBI lineage: Eukaryota > Viridiplantae > Streptophyta > Magnoliopsida > Ranunculales > Papaveraceae > Papaver > Papaver atlanticum. The sequence goes on along the minus strand of JAJJMB010006117.1, from coordinate 475,500 downwards.
CATTCTCGGTAATGTTTCAGAGGAGCAACAAACATCCAATAAAAGAGATTCAGAGTCCAAGGCGGCCTTGGATTATCATGATTTAGAAATCACTGAACAACAACTTTTGGAATTACGCATCAGCGGGATGATGCCTGTCTACATAGCATTGTTGGAAAATTTATGTTTCCAAACCTTCTCAGAACTTTGTGAAGAAGCCAACCGGTCATCCACCACAACACCTTACTGGAGAGACCTAGTCTGTCAAAGCCGAGGAACCTCGTGATACTCGAAGCAACAAGCGACTTGTCAACAAACAGTACAATGCACAACAGCCTAAGTGTGTGACATAACCACCAGCACCATCTCAACCGGCACGAACACCACGACGTACCAATCAGGATCAAGTTGCACCGACATTGACTCCACGTCAACAATTGCGACAGGAAAGAGAGGCTCAGACGCCTCAAAATTTCCCTCTGCCCATGGAAGAAGTACTAGAGTTTCTGGAAGTGTGGATTCAGGATGGAGCAATCAAGTTACCTCCTGTCAGTCGTGCACCTACTGAAGAAGAGATGGAAGATCTTAAGTACTGCCACTTCCATCAATTTGTCAATCACCCAACAAGTGAGTGTAATGTTCTGAAATGTATCTTTAAGGAACAGGTCAAATCCGGAGAACTACACCTGGGGACTGACAGAGTCCATAGAAATCCTCTGCCAGTTAGAGCATTCACCTTATCTGAGGAGCCGGTCAATGAAGCAGTTCAATCCTTGATGAATAACTTATACGAATTGCTTTATCTATCAAAAGCATAGAGGAAGGACATCTTCAACGCTCTCAACCATGTTGTGTCAGAAAAGCGCCAGCTTCTGCCAGAAACACTTCCTCAGCCACCAGCACAGACAAGGAGTTATACGACTGGGGATTGTTAACCACAGTCCCTATAAAAGGAAACAATTTTGGAAGAACCTCGATCGATACTCGTGTCAGCACTCCAGACTCTCAGAGTCGCTGGAATTACTCATGCTCATATACCAATAAAAGACCATTATGAAAGATCCGGGGATGCTTATGTTCACATCACTCTGCATATGAAGATGGTGCTGCCTAAACATGAACCAAAATTTATATAATCCAGGAAGGTCCTGACGTGATCCTTGAAAGAGCATGGATACACGCTGACATGGTAATTGCTGATGAAGCACCCCCACCATCATACTCTATAAATAGGAAATTCTTAACCGTGAAGGCTTGGTCGACGAGCCACAATCATGCTACTTGGGAGAATTTCGAATTCTGAAGGCGATAGAGCAGAATAATGGAAAAGACGTGATATCATATATTAATAAGTTCCACACTCAGGCAAGTCTTATTCCACCTGGATCTCTTCCATTTGAGTTTCCTACATGCTCTTCTAGCATGGGGACTCAATTTTTCTAACAAGATCACTAATGCTCTTGCAAGACATTATGAATGGATAGCTTCTCTTATCCAATATTTTTCTAAGCGGATGACTTCAACTTCTCCACAAATCAAGAGTCAAGTTGGAGCATCAATAACTGAAACGGTGTTCAAACACGGCAAAGAACACTTAGGGTTTTTTCCTGTGACATTGCAAGAATGTCCATATGTGCCACAGAATCATCACAAAGAGTTTCCAGTACATGCCCACACCTGGAATGTGAATGTTGATGCAAAGATGAAGAAAAATACGAGTCAGCAGAAGATATTCAAGGCTCAAGACGATCAAGCCTAACGCTTTATGTTGAAATATTTGGTTGTGAAAGCAGCAAGATGGTAAAAGCAGTGGCTCAAAGCATTTCACGCTGAAAGCATGTATTTGGCTCTTGAAGCATGCTGAGTCACTGGAAGAATCACGATGAAGCTCATATCATATATGAATCTTCAACGGTCTGGCAAATCAACTTACAGAGGCGAATGAAACAAGTACCACTTCATATCATAGTACCAACGCCTTTGCTCCATAGAGATGGAAGGTATCCTGGTAACTACATACATCGATTCAGGATCTAGTAGATCTTCACCATACACACGACAAGACTTCTGAAGCAGATACAACATCATTCACGAACTCTTTTTAACGTACATCTTCCTGCTAATTGAATGAACATATCTTGGTTGCACTTGGGGACCTGATCTTAGGAAAGATCGACTCAAGTCCATATCAATTAATGTGATCTCCAAAGTCATATCTGTAGAACCTGATGTCAGTACCGAAGGAAACGAAACATCAACAACGGAATATCTCGACTCCTGCACAACTAAGGAGCTTTTTTCTCTTAATGATCACTTCCAGAGTGGAGACCGCTGCTACTATCGGCTGCAACAGCATCACATTGAAGTCATAACATTCATTAGTACTCAAGTTGTACTCCCAATCAAAGAGTACACCTTCAGTAGTGGCGCCTCTATCTATACTACACATGTCCGTGACGACTGGTAGCTTCTACTTGTCTTGTCAGAAAACAAGCATTCTCAGGTTTCTCGATAATGGCAACATGACCATACTTATGATGATAAAAGATGCTCATCGGATGAGGATCAAAGATTACATCAATGTAATTTCAACACTTTTGGTTTTTGGGAAAGCTCCAGCCACGGTTTCAGCATTAGCAGTGGTCCTAGGATCAACATCCTCGGCTTCTTCATCAACTGTTCATTCTCTACAGCCTCAACCTGGAAATGTTACTTAGTGGATCACTTCAAGTACAAGGGATTCATATCAAGACATATGTGTATGGAAACATATTAACTCATCTCAAAACTTCCACGGTGGAAGGGAACAAGGCAAAGTCTTCTACAAGATGTTCTTACAACCTCAACAGATGAGATACAACACACTTCAGGCCATGGGTTTACAAAAACGTACCAATGGGTGAAGAATGGGACAATGATTCCTTGACGAAAGATGTTCGTCTATGTCTCTAATACAACATACCAAAAGGGTGCATCAATCGGATATACGAGATGAAAGATATGGCCTTTACAGTCAGGTCCATGGAATCTGAAAAATTTGTACGGGATTACAAATTACAAATGTGCACGCTTCGTTGGCTAACCTATATAACTCCAAATTAAGTGCTTATTTTCTCATATGATAACTCATTCTCTTAGCTTCAAAAGTTGGGGTCAAGCACCGAATTCCGACGTCGTATGAGGTTCCTACAGCTTCTAGAGCAGACATTATGCAAGCAACAATTTCTGGACGGGATTCATAACCTTCACAGTCGACCGATGTCCACCAGGTCTTTCCATCAAGTCATTCATCAAGGTACCTCCAACTTCGACCACCTAGGTATTTACATCAAGTTTTTCTACCTGGGCCATCTATCTAGGTCTTACCAGAAAAAGGGAAAACGAAAAGGAGATTTAACAAAATACTGGGGACTGATGGTCTACTGATCATGACGATCAGTTTCACAGTCCAATACCCGTGACTGGCACCGGGCTCGCCTGTGCTGATCATTCATCATAAAAGGCATGCTACAACCATGGTCATTACATCATCCCCTCTTGAGAGAAACCTCAATTATGGTCCCGTGACAAGGATTTCAGAAGTGATGTTTCTACGACTGACAGAAACAAAGATGGTACTGCAAGCACCAGGCTCATGTATCGATCAAGGGGTTCATATTGCATGTGAATCAATGACATGGAAATCCTTCATCAAGAATCCAGACGACAATCAAATGGTCCATAGACCAAAGAAGAAGTTTCGCAACAAGTCCATCTGAAGCCGTTTTACACTGCCTGTAGAAAACAACGAACTGGGAGAAATTGGTGAAGAATCAAGACATGAGTTATACGTCGTTCTCTTCGTATGGATGTCCTACACAACATATCAAAAATTCACGTCAGTTGGATGAGCGAGCTAAGAGGCGAGAACCAAATATTGGACATCATCACTGCTGAAAAGTTCCTGAAATTTTCCTGGAAGTTTTCTGATTCTTCAATTTGAGCCACTAAACGAGCTCAAAACTCGAAAAAGCTTCTTTTCTACTGATATAAAATTGTCTGGGCATGAGAAAGTTAGGGTAGATCATCAAAAACGGACACCGTATGAAGATTCTACAGCGAATCTAAGAAGACCTTAATTTCTAGAATTTTCTGATGACGAATCATGAAGAAATTCCTCATTCATTCACATGGATTCTCATCCATGCAATCATCAAGTGACAAATTGATGTTACTATGAAGATGAATAAAGATGAAGACTTGTTTGGGTCATCCACAAACCATTTGGGGAGTTAGAGCAACAACGAAGCAAGTTCACTGCAGTTGTTGATGCACGATTAATGGTCCAAACACCAACCTCTTGGTCGTACTTGGGTCTCTTTTCAAACAGCGCATGTGCCATACACGGGTCAACATGGTCCCTATATCACCAATATCAGCGTGCCTCATCAAATTATGCTCTCCGGACGATGCCCAATCATTATGCAAGAGCTCCTACGACTGGCTATTACTCCTTCAACTATCATTCGACATGATTGGAGCTTTATTGGATCGGAATCCTGGTAACATCTGACAACTGAGCCTATTTATTTATTTAGCTTATGTTGGAAAAATCACCATCTATATGCATACTACGGCACATGACTGTCCCACACTAAGAAGGGGACTTAATGTTGATGGTGGATTTTTGACGAAGGCTATATTCGTAAAATCACATCGAAAGTCATACATCTCTAAGCGGCATCAGAAGAATCATAAGAGGATCATGTCTTCACCTTCTGCAGGGGGTGAATCATAAATCTAGTGACCTCATCAGTTGCAGTAATACATGACGGCAATATTAGGGTTTCTGAGAAAAAACTTTTAATATTCCATGTATTTTGTAATCAAAGATGAAAGTCTTAGCATTTCTTTATGAATTCAGAATTCATCTCTGGTGTTGTATTCTTTCCCAGAATAATATTCAAAATAAATATGATACTGATCACATCATATCTGAATCAATTAAATGCTCCTAGCCATATTGCATGCTAGTATAGAGCCACAAACTTATTAAATGCAGTCGTTAGTCTTCCTAGATATCAATTAAATACAGTCGTTAGTCTTCCTGGATACCAATTAAATCTGGTCGTCAGTCTTCCCAGATATCAATTAATTAATTGAATCCAGTCGTCAGTCTTCCTGGATATCAATTAAATCTAGTCGAGCAATTCATAGACAAAACACACTAATTAAACCCTAATATTCATTCACTCCGATTATTGGCTTTTCCCAGCAGAATTCCATGGAATAGTGATGAATTGTCATCTTTCGGGAATTAGGGTACCTTAAATAAACCCCGAGCCAATGGCATGGGTGTACTTAGTAATAATGCTCAAGTGAGCATCCAAAATTATGGAAGAACAATAAAATATGGAGTTTTAATCAAACTAGGAAAGGAAGAGAGATAAATAATGATGATGATAATAATAATAATAATAATAATAATAATGGACATTTTCCGTCATTATTTGGTTCGTGATATAGTGATGGACATTTCTTTAAGGCCGGAATCGCTGCAAGAAAGGAAGTACCAATGGCCTTCTTGTCGGACACGAACGCACCTTTGAGACCCGCTGATCTACTTGTCTACAATTGGGAGAATAGCCGGGACGTGTGCTTCGATGTCACGGGTGTCTCACCTTTTACAGGAGGAGGGATTCGTAGCTTTACACCAGGTCATGCTCTTTCCGCAGCCACCACTCGTAAATGCAACAAATACTTAGAGAAATGTATAACTCATGGTTATGGATTCGGTGTTTTGGCTTTTACAACGTTACGAGAACTTGGAGATGATATGATTTCCTTATTGTTGAAAATTGAAGAACTGCTTTGCTAGTTATGATGCAAATAGCAAAGTGGGTAGTTTTCTCTTTCATAGGATAGGGTTGGCTATCCAAAAAGGCGTCGGGGCACAACTTGTTCCCCGGCTTCCAACCATTTCTATGTAAAATACCTTTATTTCATAATAATAATAATAATAATAAAAAACGGACACCTAGCTCAGCTGGTCATCCTCGTTTCCCAAAGTTTCATGCGCTCCAGGAGGTCCCAGGTTCGAGCCCCCAATGACATAATATTGCAGGAATTAACATGGAAGGTAGAGTTAGCTTGCCCCCCTTGTGACACAATCTCAGCCCCACCATCCGCTTCGGCTCCCTTGGCTAGGTTACCCATGAGGATCGCTGGTAGGCTAGCACAGCAACCTGTTCAATTAATGTAGTAGTATGTTGTTGGAGCTTAGCTTGTTAGGATTCCAACTAGTTAATGTAATACTCTTTATCTAATAATAAAATAAAATATTTATAATAATAATAATAAAAGGAAACCGTGGGAGTGGGCCCACCGGCCAACCGACTAGGCATGGCGCTGGTTTTGGGTTGTCCCCTTCCCCTTTCCCTTGTATTTTATTATTAAAACAAATATTATATTATTATTTTAGTGTTTCCTCTTTCAAGGATTCCTTTTTCAACCAAAACTCCTAGGCTTCCATATTTTGTCAAATCTTGCTCCATGAATATCATATGGATGACAAAGCAAGTGGTCCAGCAACCATCTTGCCTTTCAAGCATTAGAATAATATTATTTTATTATTTTAATACTTATCATTCAAGCAGGAATTAAGAGTTTCAGTCAAAATCAAATTCTTTGAATTAGGAGTTTCAGTCAAACTCAAATTCTTCATAAAATGATGAAAAAGTACTCGATGGATCATCAAAAAATACCAAAATTCTCAGATTGGTCCACGGATGACATGGCAACATAAACACATCACCATGACCAATCATGGTCGAAATTTGCTTTCCAAGGGTCGGTCCCACCACTATCATTGATTAATGACCTAATTGATCATTCAGAGTCCATATTTGACTCAAACTCTCTCCAACCAACTTGGATGATGATCCATCGACCATCAGTTGGTCCCACATCCACCTAGGGCCGGTTTTACAACCCTTGGTCGGTTCCTCATGCTTCCATAATTAGGTGTTACAACCTAATGCTCAAAAGAGCACTATTATAGTTATATTAAAACACTGATTAATCATTCTTTCACCAACTGCTCTACAAAGGAATTTGGTAAATGCTCGGTCTAGCATCCAGATACTACATGGTCAATCCATCACACATATAGGCGGTCCCTCTCTTACTCATTGGCTGATTCTGAGTTGACCATCCATTGATAATTCATTGATCATAATTAGGGTTTTGAACTGAATGCTCTGTCTAGCATAATTCTGAACAGGTTCAAACACGAATATTTTAATACTGATCCAGCAATCAATGTTTTTATTAATTAATTAAGTAATATTCGGTTAATATTTTATTTGGTCTTGCTACCAATTATTCATGGATCTAGCAGTATTTGCTCTGACTAGCAATACTTGCTCTAATCATCAATGATCTATCTGGCAATACCCTAATTGCTTCAGCTAGCAATGGGTCACGGCCAACAGGGTTCGGAACCATCAATATTGATTCAACTATCAATATTTAATTGCTCTGAACAATATTCCTCATATTGATTCAGCTATCAGTATTCGAGTTGCAGTAATTCTTATGTTGATCCAGCTATCAATATTTGAGAATTTAACACTGATCCAGCTATCAGTATTTTATTGGTCCATCAATCAACATTTGGTTCGTCTGTCAACCATTATTTTAATATTATAATCTCTCCTCGTCATTCGACTGACTCATGACACATGGATCGAGAAAGGTCTTTTATGATTATTCAGCAATGATTATTTTCACAAGTGCTCAGCGCACCAACATGACGGTTTATTATCGATACAAAAATCTCATAAACCTATCACTAAGTCATTCGACTATCATTTTTGCTTCAACTAGCATAATGAAACATGGTTTGCAGGGAATGATGTTGTTTCAACATCCCATGCTTCATCTATCACAGTATTGAACTTCATCAGTTCAGTTCATAAGACTCATAGTCTTAGGTCAAAGATTGACCACTCATACATGAGACATCAATTCATGTCACATGGGGGGATATCACTAGGGTTTTGGTATGGCGGCCTACAACACGTGCGCTGTGAGGTACATCAACAATGAGAGTTGTGGTAAGTCGTGCTGACAGTGAAGTGGAAAATGGAATGGTGGATGATCGATCAACCCAGTCTTCCGCACAAAATGGAAATGGTTTTTACACGATCTCCCACTTCCTCATTCTTCCACTACCTTCACATGTAACCACTTACAGGAGATTGATGTGCTGCTATAAATAGGTTTCTGAACCTATGATCTGATAAGTAACGAAAACTAAGACTCATCATTGTCAAGTTATCAAACATTTTCAGAAGATTTCTCTTTTCTACACAGAGAATCATCTTCACAGCTTTTCAACACATCACATCACTTACAGATCAATTTTCATATACCTCCACACAATCTCAGCTTCCCTCCCTACAGACCGACCCTTCTCCTCCTCTTGTGACCGAATTGAACATGGAACGACCATTGTCTTGGTATAGGCCAGGGTCCTACAGATAAGTCTTTCGAACTCAAAGTACTCCCGTGCAGTACATTTGTTTAAAGGTTCAGACGATTTGCAACTTCGAGCACCTGCTTCAGCGAGCACTTGCCTCCTCCACCACTTTTTTACCAGAAACCCTGTGAGTCATTTTTACCCGCAAACACTACTGAATCAAACATTAACACCGATCTAAAAGTAACATCGAGTCTTTCACCAAAGACGATGAAAAATCAGAATATCAATACCGAGTTTTCACCAATGTGATGAAAAATCACAGATGTTCTCTAATCTGAAATAAGCTGTAAAACTGATCCACAAATTGGTTTCCACAATCACTATCTTTGACGAAAAATCCATTTCACTTTCAATTTCTAGTCAAAACATATCTTCAATGAGCTCTAGAAGAAGATGGAAACCAGAATGAAGATCTTGAAACTATTAACAGTACGCAGATCGGAATCCAAACACCAAACTGATGTCAATATTTCAAGGATCGAAATCATGAATTGAAATTATCAACATCACCCAAAGCAGATCCATAAGATTAAATGTAAAGGAATTTGAATTAGAAAGCGAATCTTAAAAGAAATCTAAAAAAACAACTTAATGCAGCACTTATAAGTGAAAGCAAGCTAGTTGCTGGAGATGAAGATAGAGTTTAAGTTTCGTCAGAAACTTAATAAAATCTTATTCAAGGATCAAGATTCTAGAGTTGTAATAATAAAAATATTGATTAATATTTAATTAAAAGATATTTGTCTAAACAAGAAAGGCATAGCCTTTAAATAGGTTCACAAGAACCGACCCAAAGAAAAGAAAAAGGAATTCTACGTAAACTATGAAAGAAAAGGCTTGCAAAGCAAGTAAGATAAACAGAAACATTGGATCAATTGTTATAGTTGATACGTACACAATGGATCAACAGTCATAGTTGATACTGCCGTAAGGGATCAACAATCATTGTTGATACTAAACAATGAATCAACATAAAGAGTTGATACAGAGAAAGATGTACTACATCAGTCCCCCTTTCTTGAAAGAAACTCGCCCTCGAGTTGTTGAATAGAAATAACTTTATTCTCTCCATGAAATGTAAAAATTTCTTGCACATTGAAGATATTAGAGATGTTCCAATTGGATGGAAGATCAATAAAATATGCATTATCACTTATTTTCTTCAGAATCTTGAAAGGTCCATATTTCTTCATCTTGGTCTTGTTATAAGTACCAGTAGGAAATCTTTCTTTTCTGAGATTAATCATAACTAATTCCCTTCATCAAAAGTCTTAAGTCTTCTATGTTGATATGCATCATCCTTTGTACTTATTGTTAGAATCTATAAGCTTTGCTTTTACTTCCTGATGAATTAGAGAAGCTTTCTCAAGCAAGGTATCTACTTTAGCATTTGATTGTCGCATCTTTGGAAGTACCACTAGATCCAAAATATGGTTAGGAACTTTAGAATAAACAATCTCAAAAGGTGTCTTACCTGTAGATCGATTAATTGAAGTGTTATAAGCAAATTCCATATGTGGAAGGAGATTGTCCCATTGTTTCTCTTTTCCTCCAATAACCTTGGCTCTAATCAGATTGCCTAAAGAACGATTGACCACTTCAGTTTGTCCATCTGTTTGGGGATGAACAGTTGTACTATAATGAAGTTTAGTTCCAAACGCATCCACAAAGACTTCCAGAAATAGCTCAAAAATTTAGTGTCTCAATCAGAAGTAATTGTCTTGGGAATTCCATGCAAACGTACCACTTCTTTGAAAAATAAGTAAGCAATATTGGAAGCATCTGTTGTTTTCTTGCAGGCTATGAAGTGAGCCATTTTTGAGTAACGATCAACAACCACCATAATAGAATCATTCCACTTGGAAGTACGTGGTAATCCAAGCACAAAATCCATGCTAATATCCACCCAGGGAGCATCTGGAATAGGAAGAGGAGTATATAAACCTGTGTTTTTGAATAGTCTCCTTAGACTGCTGGAAAACCATGCACTTTTGTACGTACTTCTGAACATCTCTTTTAAGTGAAGGCCAAAAATAACGTTCCTCAACCAAAGCAATGGTTTTATCACGTCCAAAATATCCTCTAAGGCCACTGCCATGTAATTCTTGGATCAAATGTAGACGTAAAGAACATTGTGGTATACACAAACGATTTCCTTTAAAAATAAAACCATCTTGAATGAGATAATCATCAACACTGCCTGTTGAAGAACCACACTTGTCCCAAAATTGCTGAAAATATGTGTCTTCACTATACAGATCTTTTAAGAAATCAAAAGCTAAACTCTCATGTTTGAGAGTGACAAGAAGATGGGCTCTTCTACTCAAAGCATCAGCTACTTGATTAAGTTTTCCACTCTGATGTTTAATAGAAAAGGTGTACTGATTGATAGTAGATAACCACCTATCATGCATTCGATTGACCTTAGCTAATGTTTTAAAAAACTTAAGATCCTGATTATCAGTATTGACAACAAACTCACTATGAATAAGATAAGGATGCCAGTTCTTAAGAGCTTGAACTAGTGCAATTAATTCCAACTGATAAGTAGACCATTTCTTTCTTGTATCTGAATTCTTTTCACTGTAGTAATAGTGCGTTTGGATACAATTCTGACTTCTGCTTCTGGAGAACCAGAAGCAGAAGTCAGAAGTCCAGATATTTTGCTTCACAAAAAGTAAACTTTTCTGCTTCTAGAAGTCATTCTGAAATTCTACACCCAAACTGACTTTTTGTTTTTTGACTTCTAGAAGTCAAAAAGCTACTTCTGGATGTGTATCCAAACGCGCTATAAGCAACTGGATGACCTTCCTGAGATAATACAGCTCTTATGCCAACAATAGAAGCATCACAATGGATCTCAAAAGGTTTATCAAAATTTGGCATGGCAAGAACAAGAGCGTTACATAAACTTTCCTTGAGCAAATTAAAGCTCTTATCTGCTTCTTCAGTCCATTCAAAAGTATCACGCTTCAAACAATCTGTTAAACCAGCTGCAATGGTACTAAAATTTCTCACAAATCTTCTATACAAAGAAGCTAATCCATGAAAACTGCGTACTTCACGTATAGAAGTTGGAACATGCCAATCAACAATTGCTTTAATCTTAGAATCATCCACTGAAATACCAGTATCTGACACAACATAACCCAAAAAAGTGACTCTATTTGTAAAGAATGTGCACTTCTTTAAATTCACATACAAAACATTATCTTGGAGTGCCTTAAAAACTTGAGATAAATGTGTAAGATGTTCTACCTCATTGTTGCTAAAGATTAAGATGTCATCAAAATATACTATGACAAATTTTCCAAGAAAAGGTTGCAAAACTTGGTTCATGAGACGCATAAAGGTGCTAGGAGCATTGGATAAGCCAAAAGGCATTACTAACCACTCATATAATCCCTCTTTTGTTTTGAAAGCTGTTTTGCATTCATCACCTTATCGAATGTGTATTTGATGATAACCACTACGTAAATCAAGCTTTGTAAACACTTTAGCACCAAAAAGCATATCTATCATGTCATCAATCCTTGGAATAAGAAATCTATATGGTATAGTAACTCTATTCAAAGATCTACAGTCTATACACATACGATGTCCACCATCTTTCTTGTCTACTAAAAAGGCTGGACTAGCACATGGACTTTTGCTTAATCTGATCAAACCTTTTTGTAACAAATCATCAACCTGTCCTTGTAATATCTCATGCTCTTTAGGACTTAATCTGTAATGAGGTTGATTAGGAATAGAAGTTCCAGGTATAAAATCTATCTGATGTTGTAAATCTCTCAGGGGAGGTAAAATATTTGGCAACTCATCAGGAAATAATTCACTAAAAGAAGATAGTAATGGTTGTCCCTTTTCTGGAATTTCCACCATTGGCGTTGCAACTTCATGAGAACTCAGAGAATGAGTTTGTTTTAAGGATTGAACAATGGTAGCAACTAAGCCAGTTGTCTTCTCATCTGTTGGTTCCTTGACTGAAGTAGAAGATTGTAGAGGCCATAAAACCTTAGTAAAACCTTCATGAACAAAGGTATATGTATTCTCATAGCAGTTATGAACTGCACGAATGTCATATTGCCATGGTTTTCCCAAAAGTAAGCTTACAGCACTCATGTTAATAACATCACATAGAACATAATCCTCATACCAAGGAAAATAAAACTTTACTAAACACTGATAAGTGATTTGCTGAGTTGAAGAACTGTTTATCCAACCAACTGAGTATGGATTTGGATGAGCAGTAACAGGAAAACCAAGCTTCTCAACCAACCTTGCAGACACATAATTTTCTGTACTCCCACTGTCAATAATCATGCTACAAAACTTCTCTTCAATAACAAATTGAGACTTGAAAATATTATGTCCTTGTATAGGACACGGTTCAATAATTAATATTGGTCGAATAACACCAAGAAAATCTGCATCATAAGACTCATGTCCATGTAGATAATTATATTCTTCATCCTCCACTGTATCTTCTTCTTGTGTGTCTTCTTGAGTTTCATTAATATAAGCATGAAACTTACGGCAGTCACTAGAAGTATGGCCAGTTTGGTTGCACTTATTACACTTGTCTCCTCTAAACTTTGAATAAGGATTAGGAGGTTTAGATAAAGGAGGAAATTTATATTGATATTTACCTCTAGTAGTTGGAGTAATATCTCTTGGTTGTGTACTCTGAGGTGGTTTAGCAGATGGAATATGCATAACCAGAGCATTGTCTATAGGTAGAGATATTGTTGGTTGCTGCTGATAAGGTTGACCATAACTTTTGTCTTGTGGATCAACAACGACTGTTGATCCCCTCTCACTTTGGTTACCATAATAAGAATTATATGGTTTTGCATCTTTATAATAATGTTGATAACGAGCTTGTCGTGGAGTCACTTGTATGGAAGTATTGAGTACACGTCTTTCTACTTTAATAGCTTGTTGGATAGCTTCTACTATTGTAAATACGGATTGTGTCATCCCTTGCTAAATTAAGTTGTTTAAACCGTCATAAAACGTGCAACTAATTGCTCTTCAGTTTCATTCAATTGGTTATGTGCAACTAAACTGTAAAATTCAGCTACATATTCTTCAACAAGTCTAGCTCCTTGTCGACAGTTTTGAAGTTTGATAAAGAGTTGTTGTTTATAATCTCTTGGTAAAAACTTATCTCTTAACATACGTCTCATTCTATCCCAAGTACGTATAGGAGGTTTGTGATAATTACGTCGATCTTCACAGAGTGTTTCCCACCAAGCTGCAGCTCCACCCTTTAGTTTGTATGCTACTAGCTTAACCTTAGAAGAGTCAAGGACTTCCATAAAGTTGAAAAACGATTCTACTTCATAAAACCAATCCAGCAAATCTTCAATTTGTAATCCACCATGAAAGTTAGGTATGTCATCCTTTAACTTATATTCTGGTAGAGTTCTATTAAGGCTGCACAAGGACCGATACGGTCCGGTTTTCTTATGGAACCGGTCCCTGTAACTTGTGTTGACCGGTACCTAATTTTGAGGACCGGTACATGTACCTGGACCAGTACCTGTAAGACCGGTCCGGTACCAGACCATTACATGGTTTTTACCGAACATTCATATGGTTTTTTAAGGACAAATTCTTGTTTACACAATCGAGAGAAGACATTCTCATTTCTTCTCTTCTTCTTTCTTCATCCCCGTTTCTTCTGCTGTGTGTACGAGTACGAGTCTGAGAGTTGGAATTTTGAGACTGGAACAGAGAGATGATGTTGTTAGTTTTATTTGATTATAAGAATCGATGGTGGTGCTGATGTTTAAGCTTGGTAGGAAGAAGAAAAGGTGATTGATTAATTGATGAGGGTGAGGATGATTAAGAGACTGAGATCAAGAGAACAAGAATATAATCAACAACAGTTGGTGATGGTGGTGTTGATTTAGGTTTTGAATCAAACTCAGAAGAAAAGGGTAAATTAAATTTAGGGTTTCATCTAGTTTGAATCTGTTCATGTAAATTGGGTAAGGAGTGATGAATTTTCTATGGGTTTGTTCAGTTGAATCGGTTAAATGGAGGTTTAATTTGAGTTATTTGTGAAATTGTGAATTCACAGAGTTAAGGTTTATCCTGAATTAGGGATAGTTGATATGGATTTGGGTTTGTGGTGAAGAATTAGAAGTTGTCCTACTGATGATTAATCGTAGATGAATTTTGATTCATTGCGTTGTTCTTGAAATTTGATTTGAGTTAGGTTTGTATATTTCTGGATCATTGAATGGTGTTGGAGTTCAGATGGGTATCGGGTTGATTGAACTGGCTCGTAGGAAGTGAGTTGAAGTTAGGAGTTGTAGTTCAATATTAGATGTTGTTGTAGATGGAACGTAATTCCCTTCAGATTGAAGAATGAAAGTGAAATAGGGTTGTTGTTGGTGTTGTGAAGATGAAAAACTCGAAGAACTGAAATTTGAAGCTGTTGCTAATGAAGAGAAGGGATGGCCATGATTATTTTTAATCAAAAGATCTACGGCTATTAGACACCGGTACTTATGGTCTGATACAGACCAGGAATTTGCTGAGAACCGGTCCCTGTACCCATCCTACACCGGTTCTCATTTCCATTCCCGTTCCATGTACCTTCTACACCGGTTCCGGTACAGTACCGGTTCTTTTTTTCCGGTTCCAGTCCGATACAGGGACAAGAGACCGGTTCTTGTGCAGCCTTAAGTTTCATAGGGATTCATACTAGACTTTAATCTTTTATCTTCTATCAACTTTTGTGCTTCAATTTCCTCGATTTTGTCATCTTCATCACTGTTGATATTCACAGTAACAGGCTTTTTGTGAATAAAACCTTCTAATGGCTCTTTGTGTTGAAGGTGATGTGAGACATTCTCAAGAATAAAAGTATTCTTAACAAAAGAACTTTCTTTAACTTTCATTGTTTCATCATCTTCTTTTTCTTCAGTTTTCTTTTCTTCTTTATCATCATTTAACTTAGGCGTATCTTTGTCATCAAAACCAGCACGTTTCCATAATTTGAGTATGAACTCATCACGTATTCCCAGCTTCTTTTCGAAATTATCTGAAAAAGTTTTGATGCTTGTTTCATTGGTTTCAATCTTGGTTTCGAGAGAGGTAATGGAAGTTTTAATTTCATTGATTGATGTTTTCCAGAGTTCTTCAAAATCAGCTTTTGTAAGTGGCTTTTCTCCCATTCAAATTTTATGAGGAAGAAAACCTAAAGTTGATGAAAATTTAGGGTTTTGAGTTTATGAGGAAGCGGTTATGGATCGGTTTCTAAATAGAAATCTAGAAACGTTGGTTGTGGTACCAACTAATGTAGCACTGATAAGTGAAAGCAAGCTGGTTGCTGGAGATGAAGATAGAGTTTAAGTTTCGTCAGAACCTTAATAAAATCTGATTCAAGGATCAAGATTCTAGAGTTGTAATAATAATAATATTGATTAATATTTAATTAAAAGATATCTCTCTAAATAAGAAACGCATAGCCTTTCAATAGGTTCACAAGAACCGACCTAAAGAAAAGAAAAAGGAATTCTATGTAAACTATGAAAGAAAAAGGCTTGCAAAGCAAGTAAACTAAACAGAAACATTGGATCAACTGTTATAGTTGATACGTACGCAATGGATCAACAGTCATAGTTGATACTGCCGTAAGGGATGTACAATCATTGTTGATACTAAACAATGAATCAACATAAAGAGTTGATACAGAGAAAGATGTACTACATCAGAACTGACTAATTTCAGATCTGAAAAACCAAAATCAACTGAAACAAAGAATGAAAAAGAGATTTGAGACAGTCGAAATGCCTCTAGAGGTTGTTGATGAAGTTTGTGGTCATGATGGCGGTGGCGGAGGTGGTGATGATGTTCTGAGTTGTGAATAATTGTTTGAGGAAGTCATAATCCCTCTTCAGGTTGTGTAATCAAAAAGAAAATTAGGTTATATGTGCTGGTTTGTGTTCATCTGATTTGAAATCAGAGGTTGAAGTAAAGTTTGATGAGGTTGTAGTTGTATGAGAAAGTCGAAATTTCTCTTCAGGTTTAGTTGTAGGTTGTTGATTTGTGATTTTGTGATAGTTAACTTGTAGTGATTGTTGTGGTAGTGGTGGTGGTAATGAGTTGCAGCGGAAGATAAAAGAAACTCCATTAATGGAGGTTGAAGAATTTCAGGATCAGAGAGAGAAGTCGAATTCCCCTTTGGTATCTGATACCATGAAGGAATCTGTGAATTGTAATACAAAGTTTATTCAAACAGACTCAATCATTACAATAGAAGAAGCAGTTATTATATAGCTTCATTACAAGACTACTGACTAGGACTACCTGTATTGCTAACTCTTAGTTGTCACCTAGATGTCATATGATTACATATGGCAGCACTCTATTGGTGCATTACAGATTAACAAGTCACAACATCATAACATGTTCTAACAGTTATGTAACAGTACGAAACTTTTTCTCGGGTTTAACTGAACCCAATAGACAAGTTACGCACCCAGAGTGCCTAAGATCTAATAGTCAAGTGTTTTTAATACTTGTTGGTTGCCTTAAAAAACAAATATTCCACTAAGATAGAGAAGTGTGCCTTAGATCAACCCTTGGGTTCCTTTATAGTTTTTCATGCATGTTGGACACATGGCATTTAGGAATGGGAAACTTAGGCTAAGGCCCGACCCATGGGTTACCCATAATATCAAGCCCTTAATTAAAAGATGTTTGAATCTAGGCCCCGAATTATTAAAAGACGTTGATACCCTTATGCATATTGTCAAGCCCATAATTAAATAAAATTTATATTTACGCCCAAAATTATTAAAATATAGTGTGATGATGTTCCAACCACCTCCGACCACCATCGTCACCAACCATCTCCGACCACCACTGTCAAACCACCTCCGACCACCACCGCCAGCCACCTCCAACCACCACTGTCATACCACCTGCGACCACCAACCACCACCATCAAACCACCTCCGACCACCACCGACATCCACCGCCAACCACCTCTGACCACCACCAGCCACCGCCGCCAACCACCTCTGCCCACTGCCACTGACAACCGCTGCCGCCACCGACCACCACCAGCCACCGCCGCCAACCACCTATGACCACCACCTCTGCCCACCGCCACTGACAACCGCTGCCGCTGCCGCCAACCACCACCCGCCACCACCGCCGACCACCACCAACATATGGATGTGTACGCAGAAGTTACACATGCATATGGTATGTATATCCAGAAAAGTTACACATTCATATTACATGTGTAATGCAAAGTTACACTTGTATATAGATGTACTCAGTATTACACATGTGCACGCAGAAGTTACACATGCATATGGCATGTGTAATTACAAGTTACACATGCATATGGATGTGTACTCATTAGTTATATGCATGTGTAATGATAAGTTACACATGCATATGCCATGTGTAGTCCATAATTACATATGCCATAACAGTTGCACATCAAAAGAAACATACAAAAGTTACATGTATTAGCCTTAAAATTTATTTACAATAATTTCTTCGTCTATCAATTATAGTAATCAATTGTTATTGATAACAATACACGAGTTAAAACACTTGATATGCAAAACAAAATCCTAGAAATGAGCCGCCACATCCTATAATAGAACTGTTCCCATCAATTCTTGCCTTCCTTGATACCTAAATGCTTGCATATCTACAACATTCGTACAACAAGAGCTTCAAAAGTGATTTCATCTGACAATCTCAAATAGCTAGACCACCTACACGAAATCACTTTCTATCATCTAAAAGGAAATGTCTATTGACTATGATACAATATAGATCAACAATCATAATAAATTTTTTTTAGAAGAAATATAACTTACTATAATTACCACCACCTCCTAGAATCACAAACTCAATAGAGTAGTTACAACACTCTGCAATTCCACCACCACCACTTAAAATTACACCTCCACTTATTTCTCCGCTATAAAAAACAATTCAAAAACAAAATAAAGCAATCAAAATTATTGCCAGCACCATTCAATATTTTCCATCATACATTGACCATAAATGAACCAAGAATCATATAGAGGCATATCATCGTGTAAGCTTACACCAGCTGACTTGTGTAACTAAGAGTTACACTTGCATATAGCATGTGTAATTAGGAGATACACGTGCATCTGACTTGTGTAACTTCCAGTTACACATGCATATGAGCATATGGCTAGTAGTGATGGATGGATGGATAAATTCAATCAAATATGAGATGATTATCAGATTTGCAAAGTAATTAATCGAATGAACAAAGGCTGAACACATGCATACCTAACTTCACCAGTGAAAGCACCTTCTTTCTTTACCCAGCAAGCATCCACTTGAATCTCAGGATACAATGAACTTTTAGCCGAGGTAAGGAACACAAATGGAGGACTGACCACAATCTCTGTACAAAAAACATTCCCAACTACATTTAAACACTTCTAATCCATAGAAATATCAAATGTAATAGCATATTTACAATATCAATACATCCACTCACCAACAATATCTATGGATGCAATTTCAGCACCATTAATGTGTCAACAATCTTCTTCACTTGGTCCTCAGTTACATTCTGAAATTCCACAATTACTCAATTATATGAATTCCACCTCCTACTCCTCATTTCAACATTTCAGCGCCAACTCCAATTCCAGGGAGACCATCCTACAAAAATACCACATAAATAAGCAGTTAACTTTATTGAATTATTGGCAACCTGAAAAGTAACAAAAAACAATAAGATTTTATGAGATTAAAAAGAACAATACACACAAAAATGTATAACCAGTTTTACATGCACTTGACTGGTGTAAATAGGAGTTACACATGTATATGACTAGTGTAACTGGGAGTTACAGATGCATCTGAATAGTGTAACTGAGAGTTACACATGCAATTCGGATGTGTAGACGCAAGTTACACATGCAATTTGGATGTGTAGACGAAAGTTACACATGTTGTGCATAATCATCAAAATGAGAAACTCAATTACATTGAAATATTAATCAAATTCTGAACAAAAGAACAGTAAACTCAAATCATAAAGTTTATACAATTTCAATATGATACATTCAAACCACAAAGTTTAAATAATTGAAGTAAACCTTAACAACTCATTAACTGATCAAACAGAAATAATCCTAGGATTAGATTTTTAATACCTTGTGAAGTTCAAACATAAACTGAAATCAGATAATTACCTATGACGATTGACGACTGTCACCGCCACTTTCTAGCAAACGATCATCATGCATATAAGAAGCACCAACAGCAAAAGTTCAAAATGGTTCATCCTCTTTCTTCTCACCTTCTCCTTCAATTTTATCCACTTATTCTTCAACCTCCCCATCACCATTATCAAAAATCAACCCTATAAAATCAAAATCGAAATAAAGAAAACAACAAATTGAACCTAAAAAACTACATCAACAATAACAAACAAAACTTACCTAGATTCAAAATATGAGAATCGATTGATTTCAGGAAAAATCATGTTGTTCTTCTCCTGTGATCTAAATAGAATCAATCAAAACTAGGGAAAAGAATTAATAATGAGGAAAACCTATTGAATCAAATCGAAAACCTTACCTGAAGTAGCATCGAACCAACTAAAACCACTTGATTGAATAAAAAAAGAATCCAGTGTTCTTCTTCTTTACCGATCTGAATAAATCAACAAAAACAAAAACTAGATCAGAACTAAATGGAACTAAAATTAACTCGAATCTTACCTGAATCTCAACCTAACTGTTGAAGATGATATTCTTCCACTCTTTTTCGAATTGAAACTTCTCTTATAGAATAATTATTATATTCATCGATTTAGATATTAAATCGAATGATTTCTGAATCTAGAAGCTAGATCTATAGACCGAATCAGCCATTTCTCATATAAGATACCAGAGAAATCTCGTTGGTTCATCAATAGATCTGAATAAAATGATTTTCATTTTCGTTTTAGTTTTCTGGGTTTAGTTTCTCCGGTGAGAGAAAGAGAAATAAGAATTGAAAATGAAAATATCTCTACTGACTTTTGTATATAAATGGGTACTTTAGGTAATATAAAAATTCTAGATCTAAAAGTTTTATTGGTAAGCCAGATAATTAAAAGTTTTGGGCCTAGAAATATTAAAATGTGAAAAAATGGAGTTGATAGTGAAGGATTCATTTTATGGGGTTTCTATATGTTGAACCCATATAGTAGGGGTAATAGTAGTTTTACTTTAGGAAATTCTACTGTTGCCTGTTAAAGGTAAAAGAAAGGAAAAGAAAAAAATAAAATAAAATGGAAGGAACGGGACGGGACGAGAGCTTCTTATTTTTATTCACTTCTCTCTTCTTCTTCCCCTCATTTTCCTTCCTGGTCATTTTAATCTCTCGTACTGTACATGATTTAATCACGCAATTAACGAGCTCAATGGAGTTATGGTTTCACTGAGTTTTAATGGTATTCAAGATGGTTGGGTTTATAAAAAGGGGTGGAGAAATTTCTACTTTTTGTTCTTTTTCAGTTTGAAGAAATCTGACTCAAGGCAAGTGATTTTCACTCAATTGATTTCATCAATCGATGGGTTTGTGCTATTGCACTTGATGCATGTGTTAATCAGGTATTTTTGTTACAATTACATCCCTGAATTTGAGACGTTGTACACAGAAATTAGGGTTTATCTATAAATTCCGATTTCACCATGGAAGCACTGTGGGTTGATTATTGAATGGAAATGATTATTCTCCATGTTAATCTATTGTTTTTTATGATTCTTGTTGGTTTGAGTTTGTGAAAAACAGAGAAACTTGGGTTCACCTCAATTTTAGGGATTTTCCCCAAATATGCTCCTAATGTTAAATTCAGATTAATACCTGAATGATTTTGTACAATACATGTACTTCAATCTCGAATTTTTGTAGTTGTATTAAGTTGTATCTTTTCATTGGTTTGATGAAATGTATGAATAGGTAAAGGGTTTCTGGATAGATCTCTGAAATTACATCAATCCACATTTTTGTGTAAACATGCAGGAAGTCACCCTTTAATCGTGATTCCACTTGAATCCTAGCCTCCACATTGGTTAGATAAACTGTTCATTTTGATGTCAAGTGTATCTGAAATTTATTGCATGAAAACCATGATCCTAATTACTAGAAGAAGTTAATCACTATTCCATTAAGACATCGTTTCATGTATTCGACTGATCTCTTGTTCGATAAATCGTTAAATGATTGGTTTATTGTGCTAATCAAATTGGTTGCTGCTTTCATTTTGTAATCCTCTTGTACATGCATTTTGCAAATAGGTTCTGAGATTTGGGTAGGTGTTAGTGTTCTATTTGTCTGTGTACAAGAGCATTTTCTTTTTGGCACATACAATGATTGTCATATTGCCTCTAGAATCTATACATTAGTCATATGCTTGCAGCAAACTTAGTGATTGTTATGGACACATCTTACTGGAATTGATTGTGATGTTCTCATAGCCGTCATGTCAGATCAAGTGAGATTAGATTAATTTTAAATAAAGGTCACTACTTAGTAAGGACCTGCACCCATTTAGGTACACTAAAAATATAAGGAGGCATAAAAATGAGTCCTACTGCTTTTGGAACCTTTGATTTAGTAGTTAAATTGTTTAGAGTGGCTAAATTAATTAGTTGGCTAACGGAGAGTATTTCATTTTTAGAGATTCACTACTAACGTATGCCTTAGCTGAAAGTGCATTTGGATTGTTCATCTTTTAGCCTAATAAGCTATTCTTATTTTGATTGGTAGTGCTTGTATGATAGTGGGCCAATCTTGTCATTAGTGGGAAGGACTGTTAGACTTGTTATTGGAGTTCTGTGGGTAACACTTGCTCATAATAAGTTTTCTTAGCTTTCATTTTTGTCTTTATATTTGCCAAAAATGACAGAGATTGAAAAAGGCTACATTTTGTCCAGTGATATTTAGTTGGTTATGTTTGACACGAAATTTATTTTCAATCACTTAGCTGTTGGTGGCTTAAACACTCACGGTCTCCACTTCAGTCACAAGTTTGTTGTTTACACTTGATACTCTTACGTTATTATCAAATGCAGTAGCCTTGAATGTGGTAACAAAAAACTAGTTGGGTAGTGGCGGTGCATATATTTCTATTTGACTTTGTTTTCTAAGATACCAAATTTAGAACTGGTAGATATATATATAGTTCATCTCCTATTAGAAATGATTATGCTTATATTAAGTGGTGACCTGCAACTGAGAATGGATCATTGATTTTGATTTTAAGGTTAGTTAGCTATTTTATCATTTCATAATCTGTAGAGTGGAAATGAATAGTTTCTTAATGGTACATTATAGTTGGCAGTTAAGTGGTATAAGTTAATAATATCCTAGCTCATGAATGTCTCATCCGATTTCTTTATAGAATACGGATTAATGTTAACATTTCAACAAGATAAGTATTTTTCGGTGCTTGTTCTCTCTTGTCTGCATGTTTGCTGTAGTTACGGACTCTGTGACACAATTATGAAAATAAAACATTTTAATAATTATTTGGGTACCTAATAAGTGTTCGTCAAAGTGTCTGTATGACCATTAGACTGTCAGACTAGTGAAATGGAAATGTCTGTCCATTCTAAGGTCCGTGCTAGCTTTGGATTAACAAACACTAAGTGATGATTTTATAATGGTGTCATTTGTTGCTTGTGGAAAAGAAGGTCCTCTATATATTGGAATTTCAATGTGATTCTAATTAATTTCTTATTGCATTATGCTATGGTGGAATTTTCTGATACTTCATGAGTGCTGTCTAGTTGAATCTTAAGCTATTATATTGTTTATTGTGGAGAGGAATATGGGCACTAAATTATTTGGTACGTCCGCTTGTATTACGTCCTTTCAATCTAAAATGAAATGCTTAATCTACCAAACTGAAATGAAATGTACACTAGTGAGTTTACACTAATAGTGGAGACTATGGGATTACCAAATACCTTTAAATTTCTCAGTTTGATATGGTGATAGTTATGGTGTGCCCATGTCCATCTGGATTAGTGTGGTGGTGGATTTAAGCGTACAACAGCGATATGGAAATTGCTCCTCATGCTAGTACTATTTATAATGGAACTATTAATTAACTCGTGTGAATAAATGTGGCTAACATGGTGGTCGTTGACACGGGAGAGCCTTGTGTATGTTGGTTATTAATAGGGATGGTTCTCTTACGTACTGAATTGGCTTATATATTGTTGTTAGTTAAGTTTCACTGTTTAGATGGATCTGCCGGTATATTTTCTTCTTCGAAATAAGTAGTACTACTAGCAGAATTAAAAACTAAATTCTAGATTTTAGAGACTACGGCACTAATGCAACACCACTACGGACGGAATTTCACATAGCCATAAAACGTCTGGTTCTGAATTTTATATTTTGTTTAGAAGTCAGTAGTTGGATAGAACGAGACCTTAATTACTCTTGTTGTTAATTACTCTTTACTGTTTATGCAATCTTTAATTTAGCTTAAGCTTTCTTGTTGCTTAAATAATGTGCTTGAAATTTGGGAATTCTGGTGAAGTATTAATTCGATGCTGCGTTGTTGGTAAGGGATGGTTGCTATCATCAATGGTGGTTGGTAACCTAAACTACCTTAACGTTGGCAACTGGCCGTTTGTTAATTTTGGCAATTGGCCATATGTTATTTTCGGTAATTGGCCGTGTCTCTGATTTTGGCAATTGGCCATCTTTTATTTTCGGCAATTGGCCGTCTGTTATATTTTTGGCAATCGGCCATCTGTTATTTTCGGGAATTGGCCGTCTGTTATTTTTTTGGGCAATTGGCCTCTGATAATTTTCGGCAACGGGCTGTCTGTTAATTTTTGGCAATCGGCCACCTTTTATTTTCGGCAACTGGCCGTCTCTGATTTTGGCAATTAGCCATCTGTTATTTCAGCAACTGGCCGACCCTTATTTATTTTTATTTTTTTTGGAAATTGGAACTCTTGTGGAATTTTATGAGTATTATGGTATGGGACATATTCTCATAGAATTCTAACCTTGAGACCAATGAGATTTCTGTTCAACAGGATCTCAAGTTTGTTATTCGGTAAGAAACGATTGTTACCTACTGAGATATGGATTTTATCAATGAACGTAAAATTTTTTTTTACTTGAGTGGCATTTCAGGGAGTCGGAGTTTACCAAGCGGGCTGTAACCCGACCCGTTGGGAGGAAAAATTCTCTGGTCCGCCACAAGTTATCAGCGACATAAGACCTAGCTAGGGCCAGTTCGGCCTCCAAATAGGTTGAAGTGTCCTCTACGATTTTGATTTTGGCCTCAGCTGCCACATCGGCGTCTTCAAGAAGCACTGACCGAAGATCGGCCAATTCAGACTTAAATCGGGCAACCAACTGAACTGTTTGCATGTCAGCAAAGCATCTCCTCAAAGGCTTGGCTACAAAAGAAGTATGACAATTAATATCGTGGCATATTTAAGACGCTGAATTACGGAAAAATCGAAAATGTCATACCAACATCTTCTGAAATATAAAACTCTGAAGTACCTCCGAAAAACGAATGTGAGAAGCAAATTACAATAAGACAAACCAAAACCGAATTGAATATTCGAAAGGCAAAGAACACTCACAAGAACGAGGCTCTTCGAACGAGAACCTCAACCTCAAATCCTCAAACGGAAAATCTCTCACACCTTCCCAATTGCCGGACAAAATAATTGATCTAGACCCATTTTTTGGGAGTTTGCATTTCTTCTTAGAGATCTCATCTACACCAAGTGTGGATCGGGGACTTCGATGGGAAATATACTTAAGAAGAGGAAAGGCGGAATTTTTCCCACTTGACTTGAGAGAACACCTCTGATTAAGGTTAGAGGCAGTAATCTTCTTAGAATCTGGTGCTGAACAGTTACGATCAATAACCGCATTCATGAAGGAATAAAACTTGTGATTCATATGCCCTGGGGCCAATCAATGAGTATAAGATACTCACGAATAATTGATGGAAGAGGAAGAATAATAAAGGAGAGATAAACTTCAGTAAAAAGAAGCTCACCTTCTGAAACGTTCTTAATTTGAAGAATCTCCGAATGATAAGGCTCAAGGCGGCGAATCACAAATGAACTCTGAGAAAGAAAGGAGTGCCTTTTATAGAGAAGATATACTGGTGGAAGATCATACTGAGTAACAACAGCTGAATCGGGTTGAATGGATTTCTTCCTAAAATTGGATAAACGAAAAAAAGGGGAAAAAATGTTTAAATCTAAATGAAAGATCCGAAGAAAGTAATAAAGAAATAAACAGAACTTTCCTTTTATACCAAGTAAAGGGAGCGAAAGGGCTGTCACGGGTAAAACGGTATAATGCTCCCGTACACGCATTAAAAACACGTACAGTGGTAACCCTTTACTAAAAGTTAATAAAGTGAGAAAACTGAAAGTGGGTAAGAAATACCACCAAAAATTATGAAACTTTTGGTATTCCAAGAAGGTGAATAATACACCAAAATTGAAAATTGTGCTAATAATTAGCAGCCGAATAAAACATTATTTTTTTAAAAAGAATATTTGAGCATCACGATATTGATTAGATCAATTGCTGAGCAAAATACAGCTCAAAGACAAAGCATGGTGCAAAAAACACCAAAGCCTTTATGGCGGTACAAGATACCTAGTCTGACATGAAAAGATGAAATATCAATGAGCAGAAAATCAGACCTGGAGTATCTTTAAAAAGATACTTACCTTTTGAAGGGAAAAGAGGATATGTGTATCGCCTGGAAAACCCAGAATTTCCAGAAGTAATACATACCTGAAGAGGCGCTCAGTTATGCCACCCCATCTGAAGCAATTTGGGGGCAATACCTAAAGAGATTCCCAGGTAACCCATCCAAGAACAACTTAAGAAGGAAAGCCCGCCTGGAGAGGCACGCAAGTACTCCGTCCCATTTGAAGTAACTCGAAAAGGGGGAGAAGCACCTAAAGTAATTCCGAGGTGCCCCACTCGGATAGGAAGCCAAACCACACAAATCAGCACAGAAAGTTATAAGCCACCAAAAGGGGGTTGGCAACAGCTAATGACATCAAACCAGCTGAGCCATTAAAGCAAAAAACGAACTAGAGTTTAATAAAAGAAGTCTACATACTTACTTTAATTAAACTGGGGCATTTATGTAAATGACAAAATATAGCATCTACTGAAGAACTGGCAGCTGAAGAGTAATACAGCTGAGATATGAAACAAGACTCAAGGTCAAACGTAAAAGACTTCCAAAGACCGAGCCATAGGTGACCGAACAAGACAGAGAAACGGAGTTGGGCGCGGAAGACCTGAATCTAGATGCGAAGCTAAGAAGATTATCAATGCTGTCAGTTGAGGGGAGACCTGGAAACCTATCCCAGGTCGGTACAAGCACGAGGCGGTTTACTATTAAAGTCCAGGCTGTCACGTGCTTAGTCATATACATGTAATAGCCAAAAAGACGGATGATGTAAACAAGTTCATTCATATAAAAGAAACTAGACTTCAGATAATTCTCTCCCCCTCTCTGATTCTCTTCTAAATCGCCTTTAACCATAACCGACTTAGAAGATAATCAAGAAATCCAAACCTAGCATTGCTGGAATCCTGATCGAAGATTAGAGAACAGAGTGATAATCAAATTCGCATTCCATAATCAAGGACCGTGATCGGAATCTATGAAGGTACAAGTTTCACATTTCTTCAGTGACCTTCCGGGAAGCTGTTGCTGGATTACCGTAATGGAGACAACATTCCTTTCTATTACGCCTAAAATCTATATTTCTGCAAATATGCCATGTCTTTCTATTTATGTTTCTATGGAGTTACATTGCAACAATTCTTCTTTTTCTGCAGCGTTGCTTCTATGATCTTAGGAGCACCGGCTGCCATATCCCACAAGAAAATCAAAAGACTTCTAGACATATAGGTTGTATTTGGAAGAAACAATATAGGGAATAAGATTGCGGAAAGCCATCGATACACTCCCGTAAAATCCAGTAACCCTATTAGCGGCCTTGGAACTTTGGGCAGCAATTAAAATAGAAGGTAAAACTAACGTTTGTATAAAGATTCTAAAGAGCGAGTTAAGGTTGCAAGAACAAGTTAAGGTTACGGTTTGGTGGAAGGTACTATCAGATAAGGTTTTTAAGCATAAAGTGTCAAATCCATGGTGGTGATGGAAAGGCAAATTTAATTGTGGTAGTTACTGTGAGATGGTTTGACCAACTTTTTCCTATACCTGCATAGGATTATTTCTAATCAAATATCACATAATTTCACATCATCCAAGAGCTTCTGATCTCCTGAAGACTACAAGTTAAAGATGTCCGCAGCATTACAAATGGTTCACAACGCTGAACAGCCTAAACCATTCCACCATGCTAAACCTAAAATATATGTTACAAAAGATTATAAAAGAAAATGTGAACAATGTTTTAAGCAAAAAAAATGATATCGGGCTATGTTGATCAATTAAGAGTCCTCAAGAGACACTTCCTTGAGAATTAATGCCAGACTTACAAACAGGACACGACGTACTTCTTCTCAACCATTGATCAATGCACTGCAGTATTACGAAAATAAACAGTGAGAGACTATATAAACTGAAATTTCTATGGGATATTTTAAAAGATGAGAAGAGTCAGCATGTACATCTTTGTGAAATTTATGCAAGCAGGGTAGATGTCGAATAGCATCTCCAATTGTAGGGGTTTCAAGGCAGATTGCACAAGCTTCTTCGAAGCTTTCAGTCTGTTCAAGACATAACAAGAATTAATTGCAAGGTCTAAATGCTCACAGAAAAAAGAATCAAACAAACACTTGGAATTAAATTACCTGAACTGTTGACTGTGGCAGGCCATTAATCTGGTTAACAGATGCACCAACATGTTGGTGATTGTTATCATCAAGGGCCAGTAACATTTCGTAATCATTCCTGGATAAGTAACAAAGGAAAAAAAGATCTTCATTGACTAACAAATGGTTTCATCAATAAAAAATATGAAAAAGTACGAGATATTCTCAATGAACCAGGCGCCCGAAGATATTGTCATAGAACTCTAAGTAGAAAGGACAACAGAAGGTTCCAATCCACCAGATAGAACTGGTTATGGATAGGTTTAATAGAAAATTCTGAAAGTTAAACAGGATCCTAATCGCACTGATGAATAAAGTGCACCTCTAACAACAAAACACAGATATCCTTCAGCATGTATGATCAAATAACTCTTACTCATTGAAATCACGCTGAATTTGAAGGAAATGACTAGCCATCGTCATGGTACTTCTTTCACTAAATGCTTCCAAAGCTTCCAATATACACATCCTCTGCAAGCAAAAAACAGAAGTACCGCGAGCAAAAGAATTTTATTACTCGCTGGTTGTACGATCACGCGACCATAACTGTAGGAGTGAGTAAAATAGTCGAATTTTTATTGTAAGCAAAACTGGAAAAGGTTAGGCATGAAATGGCACAACTTGTGGGATGTCCAGAATGATCCCTAAAGGAGCCACTTCAGGTCACCTTATAAATAGCAAAGGTTACATGTATGTAAGACTAGAGCCTCTCAAGATTGGTAAAAGCTGCATCGACTTCCTCCTAAATCACATCTTTGGCAGCAGGAATAAAAAGTAAAAGATAACAGGAAAACACATAAAAAGATCATAGAAGGAAAATAATACCGAATCAATATCCACAGTTGAAGGGAACTGAGTGTGTCTCCCCCTAGACGATGATACCGTCTGAGGGCGTCGATGATTGTTTCTCAAACGTGATGTACGAGAACTGCGATGACGGTTTGCTGGCAGAACTGAGTTGTCCACAAAAGATTGGGATGTGTACTGTATATATAAATGGGACATTGACAAATCTCTCTGTGTCGAAAGTAAAACCAAGTCACTCTTAAACAAAATCATACAAGTATAAAGTAGTAACCAACTAAGCAGTAAACTTCTAAGGGAGAAAAGATGTTCCAGAGCAGTAAAGCTAGTTTTACCTAACAAACAAAAAAGTCTAGTGCCAAATTGTTCTTTCAATAAACTGTATAAAAATGCATGGAAGTAGAGGTTCAAATGAGTGACATGAGGTGTACATTCCATAGCACCTATGCATGAGTTTCCCACATCAACTTTGAGTTTCCCACAGAAAATAAATAAATTAGGTGTAATGTTCTCCTTCCATTTCTATGCATTGTGGAAATATTTCAAGGTGATGCTACAAAAGAAACTCAATAACTCATTAACTCAAATTGCCACCACAAGCATGGTCCGGCAGCTGTGGTGGGGATATAAATTACTTGGCCTTCCCTCAACAACGCAACCATTAAGTTCATTAATTATATAGACCAGATAGCACTTGAGAGATGTTTGTCTTGGTTAATGGAATTACTGTTACACCGACTGTGTCGTAATGCATTCTGGTCAACTGTTTAATATTACTAGCATAAAGGTAGAGACGATCAAAGGAATTTTCTTGGCTCCAACTCCAAGGGAGCATGCATGTTAGTTCCTGCAAGTGCTCATGTAATAAATTTGAGTGACACTCAAAGAGATAATGATTACATACTTTGGGTTGACGAAATTCAATTACCAATAGAGTACTCAAGTCAATATAATAAGCAAGTAGACTATTAGATTTATATATATCCTATGATCTTGAATCTAAACAGAGCACTGTAGGTTTGAATTAGGGTCTTGATGAAATGACAGACCAATGAACAACAAATGCTCTATAATGGTTGAGTTAGAGCTGCACCCGCAAACAAAAAGAAACAGATTTATTTGTTTATTTTTATATTCACTGTTCAAATCTTATTAAACAACACTATCTAAAAAGAAGAGGTCAGCAGTAAGGAATAAAAAACAGATGCAAGTTGTTTCCACACTCCTACAAATCAAAGGCACAAAAGAATACATAAACAAGAAAGAAATTGGAGATCTATATAAGAAATGGATGTTACTGCATGCAGATAAGCAAATTTAGGAAATCCCACTTACAGGAGTTGACCTATGCTGACCTCCAACGGAAAGGCGTTGCGGTTGCTCCTGTTGTTGCAGCCTCCACACTAAACTTGCATCATTCTGTTGGTAGTACAATATATACATACAAGAGCCACTTGTCAGTAACTTGATTTACATCTTCAATTATATAAATCAACAATTGACAATTTTCTAACCATAAGGATAAACAAACTGATATACTATAGTAAGAAAATAGACAATAAAGAATGGATGAAGGGACAAAAGCAGGGGTGTTCACTTCAACTCACACTAACTTTATATTATCAAGATAACATCTTGAAAGGAAAACTAAACACAAACCTCTTCATCCCCAACTCCTGGCATCTCATCATAGAGCTGTTCCTGAAGTTGACGAGCCAATATTTCATCTGCTTCCATTTGTCTGAACCTTGCATCCGAGTCACCATCGACCATTTGACTTGAATCTTCAGGTCTTCCACGTCGTATTTCAGGGGACTCATCAACTTCAACAATCGGACAAGAGGTGCTACGATGACGAGGAACTCGGCTTCTGGTTGATCTAGCAGTTGCAGGTTCCCCGGAAGACCCAATGTAAGTAATTTCCGAGTCATCAAAATCTGACGTAGAGCATTCCTCTAAGTTACTCCGAAGTAAAGAATGTTTCCTTTGTCTTTTAGTCATTTTGTTCAATCTACCACGTGTTTCATTTTCTGGTCCCGCAGGGCCAGCATTGAAACATTGTTGAGATGATCGTGCAGGCGAAGGAAAACCAGGCATCTCTGAAGATGTTGTATTTGAGCGCCTACGAGTGCTTTTCCAACCATCTATTTCCTCGGCGCGTTTTAATTCACACCCTCTGGCGTTGCTGATTCCATTGTCATCTTTGATAGAGATCGAAGACCTGGACAAGTTCAGCATTCAATCAGCAGAGAACAGCCTAATCCTAACTTCTTGAATTTTAGAAAAGCTGGGAGGCATGAGAAACCAATCAAGTGGAATCAAAATTCACCATGTAGCTGCATGGCAAATCTCAGTTCTCAAAATTCAGATCCTCGCAGTTTTACGTGAAGATTAAATGTGGGGGACTTAGCAAGGTACAATTTAGTATTAAAAGAATCTGCCTTTACCTGCCAGATACGATTCTAGACTTGTATTCTTTTTCGTAAGGTGGATCAATCATCACCACTTTTCCTTTCCCTTTGTCCATTCTAACAGACTGGTTCCCTTCGGAACTAGAGGCAAAGCTATGTATCTCACCTGACAAAGTACCACCATTACTAATCACCTTAGTCTCACCCTGTTCACAGTTGAAGCTACTGACATGGCTTTCAGATGTATGTTTGGACCTAGCTGTATTACTTGGAGAGATGCACCCATTGCGCACAGCTATCAGCCTCCTGCGGCCAGTGGTTTTATTTATGTCCTTTTGATCAGCTTTGGACTGAGATGATACAATATCTTCCTTCTGATTGAAATCTGCAGCAGAAGCTTCGCGAGAATAAGATCTCATTTCACTTTTTTTGACATCTTTAACAGGATGATCTTTTAATGCACCATGTGACCAAGCCCCTTGACGCATTCCAGCATAATCACCCCTCACAATCGAATCCAAATCAGTGTTGTCATCTTCGCATGTTAGCCGTTCCATAGGTATCATAGAATGAGTAAAGCTACCCGTATCACGGCTTGTGCTGCTACTAGCCACCGTATTCTTCATAATTTCATTACCTAAATATTTGTGAGCAGAGGCTACTACTTCAGCATTATCAGATGTCCCGCCTCCAAATTTCAGTAGATTACTACTCCCTCTAGGATCATGAGGAAGTGCAGAAGCCATGGGAGCCGCTGGCACCTTGAAAACCTGGTCCCCCATTGTTCTTCTAGAACGACCATTCGCAGAAACCGAAGATGGTGTTGGACTATCTAACAAAGATATATATGTACGATGTACTCTGTTCGATTGCTCACGAAAGTTGGAATCTCCCATGTCCATGTGGCGAGAATACAATTTCTTATTTGAATTTCCACTTCTAAGGCTCAGCCTAACACGGTTCCTTCGGCTATTAATAGAATTAGAATTTTCAAAATCACCCATCAGTGAAGAACTAAATTCATTTGCGCAATCACCCATTAGCTGGGAACTTGATTCTTCTGCACTATTTCTTCTCCCCCTCAATCTATCAGGAGTATCAGGTACCTCCATAACCTCGTCATTGTCAATTTCCTCCATATTCTGCACCCAAAACACATTATTAGGCCCAACTACTACAAACTAGAAATTCCACTAGTTCTTTTTCATATATTGTCTATACAGTATAACCAAAACGTGAAGTTGTCTCTTCAGTATACCATCGAATATGAATGGAGAAAAAAGATTGTATCTTTGAGAAATTTAAACATAGATGAACCAAGAAACATGTCATGTTATGAAATTATAGCCCTAAAATCTAAGGAAATTACAATCAATGATAACAAATACCAGTTCAATACTAACGATACCTAATCCAGAAAGAACCAAAACCCAGTAATTAATATAAACCCTAGAAATTGGAAATTGAAACGAAATTGAACAATCCTTAAAATTTGAGATGGGATTAAAGATGATTACCTGAATCTGATGTTGATTACTGATGTTGTTGAGATCCAAGTAAGACAAAAGTGCACAAGTAGAATCAAGGATTGAGAAATCCGAAGGGAACTGAGCCATACAACATGAACATACACAATATGGTGGTGATGCACTCACGGAATAACCTTGGACTTTTTATGTTCATCTAAAGAAATGTACGGTCTATATTGCTCGGGAGTACCCATATCGGAGGACCCTATTTTAAGGCATACAAGAGAATGTCAGGGCATCTATAATACATAACAGAAGGGGGTTTTGAGCTTAGACGGACGGATAACATTTTGAGAGACAAACGTTATATCCGACCATCCCAGTCTCATCCTAGCCACAGACATCCAATGGATGTAACATTTTCTCATTATTAATATATACTACATTAATTGGATTACGTCATAATCATGATCATAAAATAAAAATGCAAATTTATTTAAGTTCATTCTTTATATAATAAAAAACAAAATGTTAATTTATGGTAAAAGAAACAAAATGCTAATAAAATTATTATAATAATGGAGCTCTTATAATTAGTGAACCATAATGACTGGAAAAAAGTACGGGGTCGGATAACCAACTACGATTTACCAGTTCCGGGGTCACTAATTACAACTACACGAGCATCTGATTTTCATATTGTAGATTTACAAAGAAACATCTGATTTTCATATTATAGATTTACAAAGAAACACCCGAAAATCCTCTAGATCAAGAATCCTAAAATTTTAATTAGATCCACAAAATAAGATTAAAACTAAATCATTCTCCGTAGTTATTGAAGAACTGTGTAAAAAACACTAATGAAACCCATGTAAATCATGTGTACAACCTATGTAAACCATAAAGAGCAAAAGATAACAATGGACGTGGAATGTAAATAAGAGGATAATTAAAAACAATAAGCTACAAAAAAAATATTTACTGATTAGGACAACAAAATATGACTTTTAAGATGGAAAAAACTGCACAAATCTTTTTTGGAACCAAATTTCTCAATGGATTAAAATTTGTCCAGAATTAGTACACAATTTTCAGGCCCAAATAATTCTTTGATGATTAATTCATGCATAACCAGCACTTTGAATTATTGACATTTTTCAGGCCCAACTACAGAATGAAAAGAATGGTCGCCTAGGGGACCAATAACTAATCACTTCAACAAGTAACAAAGAGCATTCCCTCACTTTGGTCTATAATACAAAACAGAAGGGGGTTTTGAGCCTTGAACGGTTGGATAACATTTTGAGAGACAAACATTGTATCCGACCATCTCAGTCTCATCCCAGCAATTCACATCTGAAAGATATAAGATTCGTATTTTCTTTCATTATGGATGTCAATTTATTAGTCATTAATTAATGGATCCCCTCATAACTCAAGATATTAATACAAATATTAAATGCTAAAATATTTGCAGGGGTTAGAATATCTAACCATACATCTATTCATTCTATTTAACAGTTCAAAGTGAAAACATTACAATAAATTTTATAGCGTTAATTGAAATAATGAACTACCACGGAAGAATGGCTAGAAGTATGATTTTCGGTGGCAAGGTGAATCTGATGGGAAGTGAGACATATATACACTATTACTTAAATGATTTGGTTGTTGGCTTTCCCGAGTTTTATATCACTAATTTATTATATATGCATGGACATTATTTTGGCTTGACACTGAATAATGAATTATCCTAGAACTAAACGATAAAAGGGTCGAGAAAAATAATCTTCAGTCGTATTTCAGGTCAAAACCGTGTCGTTACGGCACAGGTTATTTCTAGTCTATCTTACAAAAACGAATGGGTTTTTGCCAATCCAACGACTCTGAAGGTACTTTTTAAGGGATCAACAGTGTTAATTGGTTTCATAGTTCCAAAATCCTGGCTAGTTTGGGGCCTAGTGTGATTATTTGGGGCCTATGAATTTCTTCAACCAACCTAAAGAGAAGGATATGGGGTGTCTAAAATATGGTAAAATACTAAATTACCCTTTAAAGAAACCTTAATCATTCTATACAAATACAAAATCATAGTCACTCAATTAACTAATACAAAAATCATTAATCAAAACTCAATTTTTTTTTCAATTTCCATCAAAATCAAAACTAAAACCTAATCAATCACAAACAACAATTGAATTCTAATTTATTTATTTTTAGTTTGGAAAAAAAACTCGAAAACAAACAATTCAATTGATTGAGTTAAATCCATTTTATCCATTCCTTCTAAGAGGAATTCAACAATGATTTAACTCTAAATCTTTGAAATTTACTCATCAAATTTTCTGAAAATCAACCCAGAATCGATTTATGTGTGCAGTAGATTAGTCCGATTGTAGTTGATATTACAAGAAATCGGTTTATATTGTACACCTACATAAACCGATTCTGGGTTCAAGTTCGGAACTGTAGAGAAATCAAGAATCGGATTATTCGTGCGTCTATATAATCCGATTGTGACTGTTAACGTCTTCTTCTTTTTTGAAATTATAGTCGTTGGTCCTTTGTGTATATAAAAAGGATAGCATATTCTCTCTCATACACTACCTTATTCAAAGAAATCTTTCTCCATTGTTAATTTTTTTCATTTGAAGATGTCAAGTACATCATCATCAACTACCAATTCAATCGAACACATACTTAGAAGATGCAGGCGAACAACCAAATCAATTGCGACAATGGAAGAAGACATACGCAAAATAAGCAAACAAACAACTACAAACGCAACTTCGTCTTCATCACCTAACAAATACATTAATGTAATGGATGAAGTGTTAAGCAAACAAATAACTACAAAAGAAACCATATCATCGTCATCGGCTGCGACAAAATATGAAGAGACACTCAAGGCAAAGAAACGAGGTCAAGATCAATTCCAACTAAGGGAAAGATTGAAGGATGTTGAGGACTTTCTTGAATTCCACCTCTCTCACAAACAAGTTCCAAACGATCACAACTTGAACGACGGCCTAAAACTAATGCGCATTTGATCTCTATGCCCTTGTTTATAAACCATTGCTTTGCATCATTCCTTTCTTTCCATTCCAAATCTGTGAAATAGTGGGCAAAGGTATCAAGACCCAGCAGGGATACAGGTTTGGGCTGATCTTCGTCGAACGCCGCAACAATCTACAACATATATCGACAAGTTAAGGATTTAGAATCGGTTTATGTGTCACAGTCGAGACAACCGATTGTTAGGAATCGAATTATATGTGCAATTATAAAGTCCGATTAAGGACTTGATGATTTCAGGGAAATTTTTTCAAAGTACACAATCGGCTCACGTTGCATAACATGTAATCTGATTTATGTCCTCATTTCACTGAGACATTTCGTCTTCACAATCGGATTACATATATACGTAAATGAACCGATTGTGAACTTCGTGTATTTTACGTGAACATCTAAGTAAATGAATCGGCATATGTACATCACCAACAAAAACCGATTTTCGTCACGTACCTATCGCGCCAAAAAATTGCTACAATTGGTTTATATGGTTATGAACAACGACCGATTGTTGTTCCCAATTTGGGGATTTTACCCAGAATCGGTTTATGTTGTGCTATCGAATAAACCGATTTTGGTTCAAAAATTTTGCCTTTTTGGGCGATCGTGACGTGCAAATACATGTTTTTAGATCGTTACAACTCATACATGTCTATTGGAAGCATATCACCTTCTTCTTCCCGACGATATTGTTCTTGTGATTGAATGATATCCTCAAGCATTCTTTGGTTGACATGTTCTTCTTCATTCAACAAATAATCCAATTCGGTAGGATCGAAATCAAGATTATCTGATGCACCCACTTCTTCATCACTACTAGAGTCTTCATCGTCACTATAAAGTTTCATTTTTGCTAAGAAATTACAAACCCTAGTTTTTTCTTTTTTCCCTTACTTCTTCTTTCCCTCTAAACCTTAAAAGAGGAAATGAATTTCTACTCTAATCCTAAGACTATAATCAAACTCAAACACTAATTAATTTAACTAATACTAACTTAATTGATCATCACTAATTAATAAGGGCATATTAGCCATTAACATAAATAGGTGGATGAGGGGTTTCTAGAGATTGCTTCTTAATGACCCTTTTTGTTTTTTAGTCATAGGCTCCAAATAACCACACTAGGCCCCAAACTAGCCAGGTTCAAAAGGGATCAATCTTACAAAAACTAATGGGTTTTTGCCAATCCGACGACTCTGAATGTACTTTTTAAGGGATCAACGATGCTAATTGGTTTCATAATTCAAAAGATAAATCGTGGCTGAGAGTGTTTCCATTTCCTATGCCCATATCTAGCATCCCAGGTCACTTTTTGCGTTTATTATCCTCTTCCGTTACAAACCATTAACACCACCATCACATCCGTTAACAAACCATTAACACCACCATCACATCCGTTAACAAACCATTAATCTTATCATTCAAAAATGTATAAGACATCTGTTTCGCATCTTCTTAGAAATCTAAGTTGTGATACGATCTCAAATATATTCATATAGAACAAGCCTTTTCCCGTCGAACAACTCTTTTATCATAGGTATGCCTCTCTCTGATTTGGGTTAACTGATATTAGGTTTCTTATTTCTTTCAAACAATTCAGTTTTGAGTTTCTTATTTAATTTCTATCATGTTATCTGGGATATACCAATTTCTTGATGGATAATTCTTTTTCCTTCTTGACGATGCTTCTCATATTAGCCAAGAAACACACATCGTCAAAATTCAGGTACTTACAACATCTATTGAATTATATTTATTAAAATTCCAGTTTCTTTTGTGTAGACTTAATTTTCATTGTTGTAATTTATTTATTTTTTGTCATTATTGTACTTGAATCTCATTATCCCAGTTATTTGAAATAAATAATTTTTGGTTTATGTGCCGTAGATGTTTAAGTGTATCTTTTTTATGCA
This sequence comes from Papaver atlanticum, assembly GCA_023531105.1. Lineage (NCBI taxonomy): Eukaryota > Viridiplantae > Streptophyta > Magnoliopsida > Ranunculales > Papaveraceae > Papaver > Papaver atlanticum. The sequence goes on along the minus strand of JAJJMB010006117.1, from coordinate 437,435 downwards.
TTTCACAATTTCCGTCTAACTGATTGTCTTGGCTTTGGCTAGAGAAAAAGTGGGATTGTTCAAATTGAAGAAAAATGTTTCTCCTTTTTTTGCATTTGTGGTGAGGCAACGAACAAGCAGAGATCATCCAGATACACATAATAAAGAAAGCACCAGTTGTTGTTGTTGTCTCATCAGTCTACGACCCTATCGTATCAACTGCATGTTTCACGACCCAGACCCTAATTAGACAATAAAGTTACAACCCTTTTACAAAATAACTCATTATAATAATGATGCACATGACAGTGATATCTTTTTTTATGTAATGAACCTGGGGAATGTGGAGGACAAAGAGTACTTTCCTGGAACAAATATGGTGACATGAATAAACGAAGTTAATCTGGGTATTTGGAAGAAAACTATTTGGTGGAAAAACAAAGTCAATCTGGGTATCATAGCCTGGGCAAACCACATCAACCAGAGGATGGGTTTCTAACTTCTGAGCTTCTTTCTGGACATCATTAGGTTCGGGAAAACGAGTATGAAGGTACCCTTGTAAAATGGTCGAGGCACAAATATCAAGTCCTAAGTGAGGGATCTTTGTAAGAGCTAAAGGTAAGGCACATGGAGAATGATAATCACCCCCAAACTTAGAGTTTTGGGTGTCTCTGGATAGACTAGCTATAATTTCCCTAATTTCTAGATCATCAGAATCCTAAAAATAGTCAATTGCTTCTTCTAGGTTATACTCAGGTGATGTATCCTCACTCAAATTTAAAAGCTCTACGAGTTCATCTTCTTTGTCTAAGACTATTGTTTCTAAGTCGCTAGACTCTAAAACGGCATTTTCAGAAACCCATTCCTCTAAACCATTATCGGCTTCGTAATCAAAAGGAAAAACTACATCGTCTAAACCGGGGATATCTCTAGACAAATCCTCGTCCTTTTGAATATGTGAATAATTATTAAAATTATTTGGATTTGAACTAGAAATAACATTATCATTATAAAGCTCAATTGGAGTAACAAATTCCTGATCACTATGCCTACATATTTCAGATTCTTCATCAATACTATCCTCGTCATAATCATCATTGTAATAACATGAAAATGGTCGAACCTCGTCTAAATTAGTGTTTCCAATGCTAGCCTCGTCATCTTGATTATGCAAATAACTATCCTCATTTTCAAGGGTATTATTGGAAACACTGTATTGGAAATTAAGATTATTTCGAGCAAGTCTTTCGTTCGTCTCAACCATCAGCTTGAGGGATTCCTCTATAGAAAGTTTTCTCAATGGTGCAGTTCGTCTATTCATTTCCGACATAAACCTATTTGTTTGCTCAGTTAACTGCTTAAGAGACTCTTCTAAAGATACGGAAGGATCATAAATAGGAACGGAAGGATCATAATAAGGACTAGTTTTCAACAGTTTGATTGTATTGTCCAAAGACGAGGTACTAGCACTATAATAATCCATATTTTCTTGCTCGTATGACCGGTGTGTGTGTGGATAGTAATTGGGCTCACCATGGTATGAACCATAACCTTCAAAAGGGTTGTGTTCCCAACCACTATTTACACTATGGTCGTAATATGAATAATGTCCATTTTGAAACTCAGTCGGATATTCATTATATTGGCTATTGTAATACCAGTTCGACATTCTAATTGCAAGGGAATTCTAAACAATCACAAACAAGGCTGACTTGACCAAATCAAACCTATTGATTTCTAGCAAACAGAAAGCATGATGGCTCCACTTAGATTGTTTCTAGACCAGCTTCTACTCTTCCAAGAGGCAACTGGGTACAATTTTAGCAAACCTCGTAGGACGATCCGAATAAAGTAAGTCGAAGAGAAGTAGGAGAAGCTCAGAGGAGCTTTGATACCCCCACCTCTTTGGCAACGCTTCCCTGGGTTACAAGGCGGCTCTAATCGACTTACAGTAATCTTCCTGAACTTTGAGTTAGGCTAACAAGATACCCAATACGATCCTTTTGAACGACTTTCCTACAAGCTCGTTACCCTATCGGTCTCGTTCTAGTCAAAATTTTAAGCTTGGGTTCGCGTTCGGTATCTTTTTCCTAAGGCGGGCAAGAAAAGAACGGTGATGAAATCAGAACCCTTATCTTGTATGGCCAGGCCTTGCCCTTTACTATAAAAATAAATGTCCGTATTCAGAACCTTAACAGATATGCACCTTTAGGAATACAGTAAACCCGCTGACAGGGGATTCGCGGGTGTTTAAAAGTTTACCTCCCGTACCAGACGGGCGAAGAACCGCTGAAGTCGACTCGGGCCACTAACTCCTATGTCAGTGTGCGAACCCGAGGGGCCGAGACGATATGGTAATCGTCGTCTTTCCCTGCAAACAATTTATATTTAAAAATATACCCTTCCGTAGGGTTTAAAAATAATGTCCAAAGTCCAAATGTCCAAAAAATAAAAAAAGTCCAAAAATAAAAAATTACAAGAATAAAAATAAAACCCTATTTACAATTTCTAAAAATAAAAAGTAATAAAATCTAAAATAAAATAAAATAACTATATACAAAAATCTTCTTCTTCACTCCTTTGGACTCCTCTTTTCTTTCCTTCTTTGGCGATGCTTTCCTCTTAGAACACTTTTTCCTTTCCTTTTAGCTCCGCTCCAAATCTGAAAAGAATCGAAAAATACCAAACGCGTAAGAAGAACAAAAATAAAATAAAAATCTAAAAAAATCTAAAAACCCTAAAAACAAGTCCGCGTCGGCGGCGCCAAAAATTGGTGTGATTTTATATTGTTGTAAAAAGTGATAAGTAGAGTTCGTTCAACTCGGACTTGTGAAAACTCGATTCTAGACTTATATTCCAATTAAAATAGCAAATAAACAAAGATGATATCAATATTACGAGAGACTGGGACTTAGGATTCCACCAAACTTCACAATCAATTGGTTCATACGATGATTCATAACAATACTAGCTCTTTTATAGACTCTATTCCTTTGCCAAAAGTAGATTTTATAAAGCATTAGATGTAAATCATAAGCATAGTGCATCAAAAGTTCTTAGACTAAGCATACACTATCAAACAAAATCACAAATAATCAATGAAAATCATAAATCGATTGAAAAACAATGCAAAAAGTCATAAAAATCAATTATAATTACCATCAATTGTGAAACATGGCTTCCTCCGTCATCCCAGTGTTGGGGTTTAGCTCATCACGCCGAAAACATGCTCAAAAGATAGAAACATGGCTTAAAAGGTGTTTTTATTGAATAAAAATAATAATACAGCGAATCTACAACGCTTTTCTGGCGTTACAGAAATCACCGATACAACTGAAGTGCTGTTAATAAACGATAAATCAGTTCTGTAGTTGAATACATGTAATCCGGCTTCAGACATATAACAGTTTTCTCAGTTTGTAAGACTGATAACACTACCTTGTATTCCGAATATAGTAGTTTTATATCTCTATAAATTAATTCGAAACATTCCTGAATAATATCTGTTAGAGCACTGCTCAGTCGAACTCGTAAGCATTGCTATCTCAAGCTTGTTTGTCAAGTTTAGTTGATCAAAACTATATACTTGATTTCTAGTCTACTCATAGCTATGTCTCAGATAAGGATAGAATGTGTAGTTGAGCTTTAGACTTCACGTTGTTCATCGATTGAAGACGAAGATCTACTGAGAAGAGCTTAGAGGAAGTTCATCAACAAAGGTATGTGGAGACTAAAACTTATCTACTCACTCAGAAGTCTATTCTATTCTATCTTCTAATGAGACTAAGTCGTATAGCTATATAGACTTTATATTGTACACATTTGATATTTCGAGCCAAGTTTATCTCGCGTATTTATTTATCGAAATATGTGTTGGAAGCTTTTTGCTTTAACTATGTTCATCATTATTCTTGACGAGTTTAGTTGGAGACAATTTATTTTTTGGAAACTAAATATCAAGTTAAAAGATGATCATGTGAAAATTGCCTTGAAACATCTTACATGATTTGTGCGAGACAATCATTTGATGTCGACTTGGAAAGTTTCGTATTGATCATTCGATCACGTGAAAATTACTTGAAGTTAATGGTATGTGTGAGACAACCATTGTCGTCTTCTAAGGATATTTCAATGATTGAATTAGGAGTTCAGAACAATTGACCATGTCTGGATACAACACGGTATGCATACCCAGTATGCAAACTGTATTGTTATAATTCAGGTCTGGGAACCTTGTTTGCGTACCTAGTATGAGAATGGTTTTACCTGTAAAGATCCAGGAACCTTGTTTGCGTACCTAGTATGCAAACGATTTCACCTGAGTTAGGTCCGGGATGGCTGTTCGCGTACCTGGTTTGCGAACGGCTGGACAGGCTAAGGTCCGGAGTTGTTGTTCGCATACCTGGTTTGCGAATACAGTGGTAAAGTTCTAAAATTTGCTACCTATGATTCTCATACTCATGAACTAAAACATTTATGAATTAAGGAATGCAATATTTGCAAACCGTGGCTTAATGTTCATGAATTAATTCTTGTATAAGTACTTTGTACGCAAACCGTGGCTTATGAATTATTCCGATTTTGTTTCAATTTGTTTATATATATTTCTATGAGATAGTAAACAATTGAACAACTTTATTTGAAACTCAATTAGATTCGTTTGATTATCTTTCATGATTGATTGATCATCATATTCGATCTAGAAGTGCTAGATGAATATGGTTAAGACAAAAGTGTTCATATGGTAACTTCGGTTAACTGTTATTGAGCCAACTCAATATAGACGTTTAGGTACGGTTACCCATATCTAAATGAAGGTAAAAAGATGAGGGTACCCAAATATACCTCAATCAAAAACTTTTCCACCTATAAGTCCTTTCTCCAAAAGTGATTGTCTATGGACTGAGTCGAGACAATACAACTAATCGGTTCACACTTCGTGTGATCGTCTATGGATACGAGATCGAGACAATACAACAACGAAGTATGTTTACTTGATAAAAGGTTCGGACTTAACCAAACTCAATAGGATTGCTATCAAGTAAATAGGAATTAACGTTTGTGTATTTTACTTCTAATTATAATAACACAATTATAATTGCGGAAATAGAAAAGTAAAAGACACATCAAGATTTTGTTAACGAGGAAACCGCAAATGCAGGAAAACCCCGGGACCTTGTCCAAAATTGAATACTCTCAGGATTAAGCCGCTATGAAAAATCTAAAACAACTTCGTATAGTTGAGACCAAGCAACTAAAACTATATTTCACCTAGTTCCGTCTGTATCCCTGCGCCTCCAACTTGCAATAAGTCACGAACTTGGACCAATTCCTTTGGTTCGTATTCCAAACAGTAAAGGAACAAAAAATCTGTTCGGTAACAACTCTCTTCAAACAACGTGATATGAGTTCGACAAAAAACTCTTCCCTTTATCCCAATAAACTCCTTTGTCAGGTCCTTAGATCTATCCAATAACTACCAAAGTAATTGTCAAGATTTTGCAATCAATACTTTTAATCACAAAGAATTGTATTGATGCCGATTTACCCAACTAATCAATCAAATCTATCACAAAGATAAACCGATTATAGTTGGATCCTCTTTAACCGAAACAAGTATTGTGCACACCAAAGATTATGAACCCAAATCAGAAATCTTCTTCGTCTTCAAATCTTCTAAGATCTTCAATAAACACCTGCACAAAATCAACTTGAATCTCTTGTGATCAATCACACATAGAACGGAGTCTGTTAACAATGGATTATCATAAGACATCTTTAGATCTACAAACAGTCTAAAGATCCCTGTCGAAACTTCGATCTAGTTTGAGTGAATCTTATATCAGAAGAGAAGATTCTTAAGCATACACAAACTAGGTGCAATCAAAGTTCAACAACCGTTAGTCAATCAAATCAATCGAAAACTAATAATAAACTGCAATTATCTAGTTTCCCACCAACGGTACTAATAAAGCTTCTCAATCCCAAAGAAGTCTTTAAACCGAGCGGTCGTAAGAGATTTCGCCTAATTAGGTTACTTTCCTCTCCGAATAGGCGGCTCCACCAGTAACAACACAACTAGGTAGTGTTGCTGGCTCTGAGGATTAGTTTGCTCGAAATGGAAACTTCAATATTTATAGACCAAGGAAGTTTGGACACCAAGGAATTTCCAAAACCGAAAATATTCTCAAGATATGCAATATATTTCCAAATTCGGTTTTCATAATTCCTGGAAATGCTTTGTCCAAATATTCACCGAAATCTCACTAGAAAATCTCCAATTAGTAAATGCACATTACTAATTTTTATTTTCCAAATATAAAAATTAAAAACCTTAATTAAAAGATTCTCAATTTATTTTCAATCCGAGATTCTCCTTTAGCTATTAAGGAATATCTTTGAACAATAAAAGATAAGCGTTACTGCACATGTTCAAAGTATGTCGACATCTTTACTTTGTAAGTCCTTTTTCATACTTACAATCTTGGAACCGATTTGCCACACTTCCAAACAAGTTTAGAATTGGTTCATCTGACTTCCAAGGACTATGTGATTGATTATCCTATCAAATCACAAAACATAGGTTTCACGGTTCTACCAAAACAAGTTTCAGTTCTACCTCCATGTGGGTACTGCACATGTCCATAGGATCGGTTCCCAATATCTAAAAACGTGTTGCACATGTTCATAGGATCGGTTCCCAATAACTAGAAACTTGATGCACCTCTTACAAGGATCGATTCCCCTTTTGTGATCGGTTGCACCTCTTACTAGGATCGGTTCCCCAATGACTAGAGTTGGTCATACCAATTACAACAAATCGATCATACCATCTCAAGTGATTACTTAAGATCGGTTTCACTAATAAAAGTCATACCAATACAAAAGTCAGGCCTTGTGAATAGTTTTACCAAGAACATAAGCAAGTCATGAGCGGTTATACTAAACACACATATTGGTAGTTCAAAAGATTTGCAATGAATAACAATACCAATAAGCCTAGCGATTTCCCTTTCGATTCATAACACAAGTTTATGAATTGTACTTCCTTTAAACTAATGTAGAAACATTGTTTCCTAGGATGAAATCTTCACCTGATACCCATACATAATCACAATAGCATTCAAATGATTATGTCGATGTCTTATATACGAAGTTCAAAAGATAAGCGTTATACTTCGTATCGTATTCCTTAATACTATGTCTAACTAGAGTATAATCATTCATAGCTTCGCAGTTATGTTTTCAATATGCACGACTTGAAAGATACGTTAGGGAATGAAACAGTTCAAGTCAAATATTACTAACCTCAAGTGGAAGGATGATGTCGTCGTTGTAGCTCCTTACTTCTTCACATTCTTCAAGTCTTCACGTAATACTTGTAATGTCTCATATCCTAATACTTTCAAGCTAACCTATACGAAGTTGACTCTAGCATATATAATCAAACGACTCTTTAAATGAGTTTTGGTTCACTAAAAAATGACAACCAAACTTGACATACCAACGCTTGGTGGGTTCAACCGAGCTATGCTCTAACAATCTCCCCCTTTGTCAATTTTAGTGACAAAACTCTTACATCATATGGATAAACAAATTACAAGAATTCATTACACATACGCTTGATTCCCAAATTCAACAGCACAATAACCTGTATACATTCAATCCATAAATGCCGATGTTGACATTATAATAACAAAGCTAATACTCCCCCTAAGGGTAAGATAGGTAGATTTTCATTCCGCACGTCTTTGTTATTCCCTTATCAATATGATATGCTACTCCCCCTTAGTCTATGCTTTACTCTTTCGTTAGATAAAACGTTTAAGCACCATTGTCCTTTCCTTAGTTATACCAAATCAATACCAATCAATATTAATATCACTTGTTTACTCCATATATTTCTCCCCCTTTTTGTCACAAAATGACAAAGGTACGAGCAAATAAAAAAACAAACCGAAAGGATCTTACAAATCTCACAAGACTTGCAACCTATAAGAGTTAAGCACGAGGGTTCCACACACCATTTTTGATAACCAATATCAAAACCGAAACTACAAAGTAATTTTGTTTTGATATATTACCAAGGAAACAATTGCCCGAAGAAATTTTCCCTAATAGTTTAGCAAACCAAAAAATCGACTAAGCACCTTAGTTCCTTTGCTAAACCGATTGTTACAATCGCTTGTTTGATAAGACCAATATAAAGATCAGAATTAACTATATTTTTCTCATCAGGTTCTAATTATCCATATAACTTAGACCTTTCACTTTTAAACAAGACAAGTACTAGGTTAGTTAACTAGCATTTCTTGTTAAAGCATTCGTTTAGACTTGAATAACCGAAACCTCCACTTTGATAAGTCTAACTAAGATCAGAATTAACTTAGTTTCTCTTATCCGGAATCGAATTGGACTAAACAATTCATCCCGAAAACCTTTTCTTTTGTTAAGCCATAAAAAATTCATACAAACCAAATAAATCAACTTGCATAATTATTTACCTCAACCGGAAGCAATTGAAACAACATAGACATTAAAACACCGCAATTGCACCGTAAATTTTGTAAGCCTAAACAATTGATACCAAACAATAAAGCAAGATAACAGTAGTTTTTCTTAACCGGAAACAATTGAATCACACACACATCCATACACAAGCAATGGAATAAAACATCAATTGTATCGAAATTTTGTTAAGCAAAAGCAATAAATATATGCAATAAAATCAGGCTTTTCTTAAACAGGAAAACGATTAACTAACAAAGTCGTTACCTCAAATTTCGCATCCTCTTCTCCAATAATGTTTGCATCTTCCCAGGGAGAATTGATACCGAAATATCATTATGTTGTCATCCTCTTGCAAGACAAAAGAATAACAACAACCAACCTTTACCAGAGAAAGGTTGAAAACCGGTTTCAACTTATGCAATGCAAAAGTTGAAACCCCGAAACGCATATGCTTTTATGCTAAACAAAAAATGATTCAACAAATTGTGACTTTTTCACATATTGTTTCAATCAGAACCCCTTATGATCCCGTGATAAAGCCTACCAACATGGGCTAGAACTTAATCCTGCTAAACCAAAAAGTCACCCAAACCATAAGGGTTCACACATATGAGATCGAATAATAAGGTAATAAAACCAAAATAAAACATCCCATACCATACATAGCAATTTTTTTAATTGTAATTTAAACAAAAAGAAGCACGGATAGATTGCATTGAAAGCATAAAGCATCTTACTATTACACAAAGGTTCTTAACAAGCATACAACATTAAAGATTTGTTTACCAGACAAACCTACAGTAACATACATAATATTATACAATAACAATTATAGAATCTAATCCGAGATGTCCAAGTCAGTATCTTCTTTCGAAGAAGTATCTTGATACTTGTCTGAAATACCACTCAAGGCTTCAGTGAGCTCTGGATAGATGTTTGTCGTATAATCAATCAGTTCGACAATGCAGTCATTCTTCCTCTGTAGTCTTCTCTAAGAGTTTGTGGATCTCCTTCAACTCTTATAGGAGGAGGAGCATTGAAGACTTGTCCTCTCATTTTGTTGAGAATTCATTCTCCTAATTTCTTTGGAATTTTTTCCCTGGCGTTTGGCCAGACAATTCCAAAAGAGCTGCATATTCTTGTAATCAAATAAGCAAAGCCAGGAGTTCTTCTTTTACCTCTTCAAATTGTGATCATTTGTCTGATAATTAATCCACAGAAATCAAAGTTTTTGATTCCTCTGACGAGATGATAAACAAGTTTAGCAACATCTCTAGTCCATTTAGTCTTATGCATATTGCTAGGACACAGGTTTGCACAAGCTAATTTTCCAAAACTTTAAGATGAAATTCAATATTGTGAATAAGAAAGGAATTACCTGACCATGCTCCACCAATTACTGACGAGATAGTAATTTTGTCAACTCTATACCTTTCATCCGAACATGGTAAGAATGTATTTATATAGGGATAGAGAATCAATTCCGAAATCACTTGTTTGTTAACTTCAAACGATCTTGTACCAATCATGGTACGAAAAGTACATCCTTCAAAGTTCATTTCATGCATATTAGCATAAAATAGTTTCACAAGGTCCGGAGTAGTCTTGAAAGAGCTTTTATGAATGATACCCCATTCACGATCTTTCACAAAGTTCATATATTTCATATCCGAAACTTTGACAAATATCATTTCCATAATGGGTTCTTTGATTGAACCAAATTTCATAAGACATTCATCATTCACAAAATAATTTTGAGAACCAACATCATATGTGAGACTAGGAATGTTTTCATAATTGATATTCCTAGTTGTGTAGAGCATATTATTCCTATTTGAACTTTCTCCAATATTGAAATTCCTTCTACCCCTATTAGCCATTGAATCAACAAAAGGTGTAAGGAGCCACTTACAATCGATATGCCATGTTGAGTGTTGATTCTCCTTGCTTGAGTTGAATTGGAACGATTTGAAAAAACCCTTTGTTCTTGTTGCAACTTAGAATTGGTTGAAGCAAAAATTTCCACTTGAATCGAACATGCAAAAATCACAAGTGAAGAATTTTCGAACCCTTGTTTGCTGTAGAGGTTTCTTTGGAACCGAAGAAGATAGAGAAAAAAAAATAGTCCCATCTTTCTTTATTTTTATCACCAACTCTATCTTGTATGCGGATGTGAATCCGGATCCAAATAGGGCCAGCCACCAAGCACCGAAACTTGATAAGGGATAGACAAAAATCGGTCCTTTGACCAATATCAATTTGTCCAAGTCTTGACGATTTGGACATTCTAGGCATTGACATGAAGTTATCGGTCAATGATATTTCACTGGACAAGTCAACACCAGTTTTAGTAGGATCACAATTTATATCCGAGACATTATAATCTTCAAGAGAAAGTTCTTCTGAAGAGTTATAGAGAATGTCTTCTTGATAGATATCAATTTCTTCTGAGGTATAATTCATCAAATACTCATGAATGAGATGATTTCCTTTGGAATTATTAGTTTTCTTTGAGTTGTCCAACTCTTTGAGAAACTCGTCAACCTCATTTTGAACTCTACTAGAGTCTTCAAGGATCTTGAGTGTTTTAGATAGTGACTCATCTTCCTTTTGTTCATATATCTTAATCTCATTTTTTAAATCAGAAAGTTGCCTTTCCATTTCAGCAAATTCTGATAATTTTCTGTTGATTTTGCTAGAAGCATCTTCTGTGAGACTAAGATATAAGCGACATTTGTCGAATGTCAAAAATTCTTTGGACCGAAGCGACTCAACAATTTCAGTGTTTGTTTTTGATTCAAACAGCTTTGAGTCATCTAATCCTGCAAACACGTTAACTGAATCATTCATAAGATTCATTTTCTTATAGGTTGGATCGCACCAAACAAAGATTGTTAGATCTTTTCGTGTTTGCCTGCTCTGATACCAATTGAAAAGACGAGGGTACCCAAATATACCTTAATCTAAAACTTTTCCACCTATAAGTCCTTTCTCCGAAAGTGATTGTCTATGGAATGAGTCGAGACAATACAACTAATCGATTCACACTTAAGGTGATCGTCTATGGATACGAGATCGAGACAAAACAATAACGAAGTATGTTAACTTGATAAAAGGTTCGGACTTAACCAAACACAATAGGATTGCTATCAAGTAAATATGAATTAACGTTTGTGTATTTTACTTCTAATAATAGTAAAACAATTATAATTTCGGAAATAGAAAAGTAAAAGAGACATCAAGATTTTGTTAACGAGGAAACCACAAATGCAGGAAAACCCCGGGACCTTGTCCAAAATTGAATACTCTCAGGATTAAGCCGCTATGAAAAATCTAAAACAACTTCGTATAGTTGAGACCAAGCAACTAAAACTATATTTCACCTAGTTCCGTCTGTATCCCTGCGCCTCCAACTTGCAATAAGTCACGAACTTGGACCAATTCCTTTGGTTCGTATTCCAAACAGTAAAGGAACAAAAAATCTGTTCGGTAACAACTCTTTTCAAACAACGTGATATGAGTTCGACAAAAAACTCTTCCCTTTATCCCAATAAACTCCTTTGTCAGGTCCTTAGATCTATCCAATAACTACCAAAGTAATTGTCAAGATTTTGCAATCAATACTTTTAATCACAAAGAATTGTATTGATGCTGATCTACTCAACTAATAAATCCAATCTATCACAAAGATAAACCGATTATAGTTGGATCCTCTTTACCCGAAACAAGTATTGTGCACACCAAAGATTATGAACCCAAATCAGAAATCTTCTTCGTCTTAAAATCTTCTTAGATCTTCAATAAACACATGCACACAATCAACTTGAATCTCTTGTGATCAATCACACACAGAATGGAGTCTGTTAAAAATGGATTATCACAAGACGTCTTTAGATCTACAAACAGTCTAAAGATCCCCGTCGAAACTTCGATCTAGTTTGAGTGAATCTTATATCAGAAGAGAAGATTCTCAAGCATAAACAAACTAGGTGCAATCAAAGTTCAACAACCGTTAGTCAATCAAATCAATCGAAAACTAATAATAAACTGCAATTATCTAGTTTCCCACCAACGGTACTAATAGAGCTTCTCAATCCCAAAGAAGTCTTTAAATCGAGCGGCCGTAAGAGATTTCGCCTAATTAGGTTACTTTCCTCTCCAAATAGGCGGCTCCACCAGTAACAACACAACTAGGTAGTTTTGCTGGCTCTGAGTATTAGTTTGCTCGAAATGCAAACTTCAATATTTATAAACCAAGGAAGTTTGGACACCAAGGAATTTCCAAAACCAAAAATATTCTCAAGATATGGAATATATTTCCAAATTCGGTTTCCATAATTCCTGGAAATGCTTTGTCCAAATATTCACCGAAATCTCACTAGAAAATCTCCAATTAGTAAATGCACATTACTAATTATTTTTTTCCAAATGTAAAAATTAAAAACCTTAATTAAAAGATTCTCAATTTATTTTCAATCCGGGATTCTCCTTTAGCTATTAAGGAATATCTTTGAACAATAAAAGATAAGCGTTACTGCACATGTTCAAAGTATGTCGACATCTTTACTTTGTTAGTCATTTTTCATACTTACAATCTTGGAACCGATTTGCCACACTTCCAAACAAGTTTAGAATTGGTTCATATGACTTCCAAGAACTATGTGATTGATTATCCTATCAAATCACCAAACATAGGTTTCACGGTTTTACCAAAACAAGTTTCGGTTCTACCTCCATGTGGGTACTAGAATTAGTCATGCTAGTTACCAAAACTTGGTTGACCAGGTACTAGGATCGGTTCCCACATATTTATGGTATCTAACTTGTATTTGGTGCACATGTCCATAGGATCGGTTCCCAATATCTAAAAACGTGTTGCACATGTTCATAGGATCGGTTCCCAATAACTAGAAACTTGTTGCACCTCTTACAAGGACCGATTCCCCTTTTGTGATCTGTTGCACCTCTTACTAGGATCGGTTCCCCAATGACTAGAGTTGGTCATACCAATTACAACAAATCGATCATACCATCTCAGGTGTTTACTTAAGATCGGTTTCACTAATAAAAGTCATACCAATACAAAAGTCAGGCCTTGTGAATAGCTTTACCAAGAACATAAGCAAGTCATGAGCGGTTATACTAAACACACATATTGGTAGTTCAAAAGATTTGTAATGAATAACAATACCAATAAGCCTAGCGATTTTCCTTTCGATTCATAAAACCAGTTTATGAATTGTACTTCCTTTAAACTAATGTAAAAACATTGTTTCCTAGGATGAAATCTTCACCTGATACCCATACATAATCACAATAGCATTCAAACGATTATGTCGATGTCTTATATACGAAGTTCAAAAGATTAGCGTTATACTTCGTATTGTATTCCTTAATACTATGTCTAACTAGAGTATAATCATTCATAGCTTCGTAGTTATGTTTTCAATACTCACGACTTGAAAGATACGTTAGGGAATAAAACAGTTCAAGTCAAATATTACTAACCTCAAGTGGAAGGATGATGTCGTCGTTGTAGCTCCTTACTTCTTAACATTCTTCAAGTCTTCACGTAATACTTGTAATGTCTAATATCCTAATACTTTCAAGCTAACCTATACGAAGTTGACTCTAGCATATATAATCAAGCGACTCTTTAAATGAGTTTTAGTTGATAGACGCATTTATGTGTCTATTTTCATCTCTATTGTGTATATTGTTAGTACCCATTTTTGTACTTATTTTGGTATTTTATCCCTTTGTAGGTGTTTTTGGAGAA
>JAJJMB010006117.1:308717-413166 GCA_023531105.1 Papaver atlanticum | reverse complement strand
ATTCTATTTTAATTATTTTTACAATCTTTTACATGATTATTTGCATAGAACTAATATTGAAAAATTGATTTTTATTGAGTGGTTGTGAATTGTTTTGATGGAACATGCTAGGTTTTAAAACTTTTGATGTTTCATGCTTTATGTTTACAATTATTACTTCAAGAATCCATTAGAGGCAAAGTATTAGAATCACTTTAAAAGAAAGAATTGCATGAATATTGATTAGATTATATCACTTAATTGGTCAATGGTGGAAACATATGAACAACTTACATCTGCCTTTTTCAATAAGTTTTTCCCTAGACACAAAACATCGTCTATTAGGACGCAAATCTGCACATTTTCACAATAAGAGGGAGAATGTTTGTATAAGTATTTGGAAAGGTTCAATGATTTGTTAACACAATGTCCTCACCTTGGTTTAGAAAAGGTTAGGCTAGTTCAGATCCTTTATGAGGGTTTAGATTATTCCACAATAACCACGGTTGAAGCTCTGTGTACATGTGGGTTTGAGAACCAAATTGTTGATGCGGCAATGACATTTTTGAATGAAGCCGCCGAAAAGACCCAACAATGGGAAAATAGTAGGGAACCCCGGAAAACAATTCTTCTAAGCAGGGGAAATTTTAATAGGGTAGAAGGAGGCTATGAATCAGATGCCAAGATTGCAGCGATAGCTAAAAGGTTATAAGCTCTAGAAATGTGTCACACTAGTGGTAGATTGGATCCTTTTTGCGAAGGCCAGAATAATGGAGAGCAAGCCAATGCTCTTTATAATAATACTATACTCGATAATCGTCAGAAAATTGACCCATATTCAGAAACCTATAATCCTGGGTGGAGAAACCATCCGAACCTTTCATGGTCTAAGGTCTAGAGTCAAGGTCAGTTTAGTAATTTTAACGTTCCTCCAGGTTTTGGCTATACTAAGAATTCTTCAGGATCAGCTCAGTTTCAGAATCAGTTTGATAAGAAAATTTTGAGTCTAGAGGAATCTCTCGCTTTGTTAACCCAACAAACTGCAATGTTTCATAAATCGATGATACAAGGTTTAGATGAAAATAAAAAGATGGTCCAAGATAATTCTCAGGCTATTTCCGAGTTAAAAACCCTGGTTAGTTTGATAAACGAGTCTTTGAGAGAAAAAGGTAGGTTTCCTAGTCAAACACAATCCAACCCTAGAGGAGTTCATGAAGTAGGTACAAAACCATCGAATCAATTGAATGCTATTAGAACCCTTAGGAGTGGTAGAGTTGTAGACAATAACGTAATACTTGTAATGTCTAATATCCTAATACTTTCAAGCTAACCTATACGAAGTTGACTCTAGCATATATAATCAAGAGACTCTTTAAATGAGTTTTAGTTCACTAAAAAATGACAACCAAATTTGACATACCAACGCTTTGTGGGTTCAACCGAGCTATGCTCTAACAGAAGGTATATTTCATTTTTGTGTAACAAGCTAAGACCATCTAACGGTGGAGATTAATTGTTTTATTATAAAGAAGACTTCGCTTGAATCTTAAATCAGGATTTCATCTAACGGTTAATATTGAATGCTTTGTTGCTAAGCTATCTTAGCTTGGATTGTAAGCAACCCTGATTTGAAAGACTATATAAGGGAGAACTCTAGCAACTGGAAAACCTAATCCTGGCACTTTCCCGTGTCCTAGTTGCAAACTAGAGTTGATTCTCCTTTAACCTAGGTTTTTCCAAAACCATATTAGGTTAACGACTTGAAGACTTTATTTGGGATTCATGAAGCCAGATCCAACTATTTTCTCTATAGTTGCGTGTTTTTATCTTACTTGTTTTATCGTGTTGAGTACTATCTTCTCTAAGATTTGCTCGAGATTTATCTCCGATAGGTAAGATATAAAAAGTAATCACAACAGTTCTTCGTCTCAGACTCTTGTGATTTCGTAATAACTTTTTCTGTTAATCAGTTGGGTTATTGTGAGGTGATTAATATTTCTAGGCTGCAATATGGGAGTATAAGACTGGATTATCAATTAGTTCTTGTTCACCTTGATTTATCAAAAGACGGAACAAAAACCAAATAAAGAATAGGCATATCTGTGGGAGACAAATTTGTTTATAAGTCTTCGACTTTGGGTCGTAGCAACTCTTAGTTGTGGGTGAGGTCAGCTAAAGGAATCAAGTGCGCAGAATATGGCGTGGTTCTAGAGGTGTAAGGAACGCGGTTGTACCTTAATCTGTGTGAGACTTGGTTAGGGATCAACTACATTCCAGTCCGAAGTTAACTTGTAGTAGGCTAGTGTCTGTAGCGGCTTAATACAGTATGGTGTTAAAAGATGGACTAGGTCCCGGGGTTTTTCTGCATTTACGGTTTCCTCGTTAACAAATTTTTTGGTGTCTGTGTTATTTCTTTTTCGCATTATGTTTGTTTATATAATTGAAATATAACAGGTTGTGCGTAGTTCAATCAGTTAGATTGAACTACGCACAAGTTATTTCTCATATCAATCATGTTCACGTATTTCTATCTGTTCAATTTGCTGATTGTGTTGAGAAATAGAGATAAAGCTCTTTGATATATCTCTTGATTGAGATCACTTTTAAGTAGGTGCTCTCGGAATTATATTGGAGTTTAGTCCATACAGATTTCCGAACAAATTATTGGGTGTCATTGTTATACCCCCACTTTTTCAATTGGTATCAGAGCAGGCAAACACGCTAAGACTTCATAAGTCTGTGTTTGAAGCAATCCAATGAGTATGGACTATAAAATCTCTGTTAACGCTTCACCAGTTTTAGATCTACTCAACTCAGAGTGTGTTCTGGAAACCATCGATATGATTGAGTGTTTTGTTCTATAAAAAATCATCAAAAATCTTTGTCGAGAGAAACAACGATTAATAAGGAAAATTGATGGTATTCATTGCGAAATTTATATCAAAAACTATGATCTTCGAGAATGCTCTGAAGAGGTAGCTGATCTCCAGAAGAAGTTAGATGAACAAATCCGGATCAATACTGATCTTGTTGCAGAAATTGCAAAAAGTAAGGATTTGAAGTCTGTCAAACAATCTTCAATGGATTTGAGAAACTCCTTTGATTCTTCCCTGAAGGATTGTCGTAAGTCAGGAGATAAGCGAGTTTTAAGCTTTGTGAAACCTGATGTGACTTAGAATTTCTCGGATGAGTTTAAAGATGTTGGTACATGTATGTTTTATGGTTCTCTTGATGATTTTCAACATACATGTATGCCTTTCAAGAAAAGTGTAAAGGTTGCTAGTGATCTTCACAAGAAAGCTGAACAACTGTTTACTGCTCTAAAAAGGTGTACAAAACTAACAAGAAAACCCAAATGGGATAGTAGTGTTAGTATGGAAGCTTTTGCTCTAAAATCAACATCACCCGTTCAATGGTTCCTTGATAGTGGATGTAGATGGCATATGACTGGGGATCTTTCTTGGTTTGTGAACTCGAGCGATTTTGAAGGATGTCCAGTAACATTCGGAGATGGGAGTTGTTGCTACATAAGCAAGAAGGGGACGATCAAACTACCAGGCGTTCTTGAAATCCATGATGTCATATACGTTAAAGGTATGACTGCTAATCTTCTTTATGTAAGTCAAATTTGTGACAACGGCCATAAAGTTGTCTTCAATGTGAATGGATGTGACATTGTAGACAAGTCTGGAAAAGTAATTTTTCAGGGAACTTGTGGTAAAAATAACTGTTATCTCTTGGATACTCAATTTAATAATTGTTGCAATTTGACTAAGGTGGAATCTCCTCTTCTTTGGCATGAGCGTTTTGGTCACATCAATTACTGCTTTTTAACTAAGATCATTAACAAAGAACTTGTTAGAGGTGTTCCCAAAATCAATGCTAAGATTGATGGTGTCTGTGGTGCCTGTCAAAAGGGTAAACAAACAAAAATTCCACAAAAATTCCACATAAATCATCTCGAGATATTCTCACTAAAGATCCACTTGATTTAATTAATATGGATCTCTTCCGTCATATTCAACAACCTACTGTTGCTGGGAAAAAGTATGCTTTAGTTATGGTAGATGATTACACCAAATTCACTTGGGTGGAATTTTTGGCTCATAAGAATGAAACCCTTAGTGAATTCAAGATTATTTTTAATAGAATCCAGAACAAACAGGGTCGCAAGCTACAGAAAATTAGAAGCGATCGTGGAACTGAATTCAAGGACACTAAGGTTTTTGAATTTTGTGATGAACTAGGGATTATTCAACAATACTCACCACCCATTACTCCACAAGCCAATGAAGTTGCAGAAAGGAAGAATATGAACATTCAGGAAATGGCAGGGGTAATGCTCCATAACAAAAACTTACCGTTAGCTGTTTTTACAGCATGCTATTTGATCAGCCGTGTCTATCTACGGTCAAACACCCTAAATACTCCTTATGAGTTATGGTACGGTAAGAAGCCCAACTTACACTATCTCAGAGTGTTTGGCAGTAAGTGCTACATTGTAAAAGATCGAGAACATAAAGGGAAATTTAATTCCAAAAGCGATGAAAGTATTTTTCTAGGCTATGCATCTGATAGTCGTGGTTTTCGAGTATACAATCTCAGAACCCATGTTATGATGGAATCAACAAATGTTATCATTGACGATCTGAGCGATTTCCGTCATGATGACCCTCCTGCTGGATTGCCTCTAACGGAGACAATTGAGAAAGTCAAAGAAATCTCAGAATCAGTAGAAGTTGTTCCAACAGTTGCTGATCCTGACATTTCTAGTGACGAGAAGAGAACCCCTAGTCAAGGTATTCCTGTGGAACGAGAACGTGCTCCACCTTGGCACCTCTAGGTTCAAAGGAATCATGATATTAACAGTATTATTGGAGGTAAAGATTCTACAACTAAGACGAGATGACAACTTCAAAATATTTGCAATTTTGGATGTTGTCTATCGCAAGTAGAACCAAAAAACATTGATGAGGCTCTTAGCAATCCTTTTTGGGTGAATGCAATGCATAAAGAGTTAAATCAATTCCAAATACAAGATGCATGGGAACTCGTACCTTGTCCCTCCAATGTAAATATTGTTGGTACTAAATGGATATTCAAGAACAAGTCAGATGAATTTGGCACAATTATCAGAAACAAAGCTAGACTTGTCGTTCAGGGATACTCACAGATTGAAGGTATCGACTTTGACGAGACCTTTGCTCCTGTAGCACGCCTTGAGTCCATTAGATTGCTATTAGCTCATGCTTGTTTTCTCAAGATTAAGCTATTTCAAATGGACGTAAAATCCGTATTCTTAAATGGATGTCTAAGGAAGAGGTCTATGTTGCTCAACCTAAAGGATTTGAAAGTTCAGAATTTCCAGATCATGTCTTTAGGCTCAGAAAGGCATTGTATGGATTAAAACAAGCACCTCGTGCCTGGTTCGAAAAACTAACCACTTCTCTTCTTAGGAAAGGTTTTTCGAGAGGCGGTGCTGATAAAACATTGTTTACCAAATGGAGTGTAAATGTTGTTGTTATTGCTCAAGTATATGTAGATGATATCATCTATGGATCGACCTCTGAGAAACTTGCAAAAGATTTTCAAGTTTCTTTTGGAAGGGAATTTGAGATGAGCAATGTTGGTGAATTAAAATTCTTTTTAGGATTACAAATTCAACAACACAAGGATGAAATTTACTTATCTCAAGAAAAATATGCTAGGGATCTTGTAAAAAGGTTTGGTCTTGAGAAGTCAACTCCAAAACTTACTCTTATGCCTACTACAGGCAAGCTGCATAGAGATGAGAAAGGTGTCAATGTGGATCAGAAACTTTATCGATTAATCATTGGAAGTCTTTTGAAAAATGATCAAATGGCTACAAAAGGTAAGCGCCTAGTTGTTTTGGGGTGAAAACTGATTCTGCTGGAAATGGTAAATTTGGATGTGCCGCCGAGAAATGAATCTAAACCCTAAACAAATGCACTGCACGGGAGTACTTTAGATTCGAGAGATCAATCTATATAATCCTGGCCTAAACCAAGAAATGGCCGTTCCAGTCTTGCTTCGGTCACAAAATAAAGGAGAAGGGTTGATCTTAGGGAGGGAAGCGAAGAAGGTGTTTGAGATCAGAATGGTTAACTCTGAAGGTGTGGTTTTTTTATGACTTGTATCAGAATGTGGAACTCACTTGCGGAATGTAAGTTATGAGTTCTTTTGTGTTTTTCTGGATACTTGTGTTGATAACCGTTGTCGGTTGAAATAGGTTGAAAACCTATTTATATAAGTCATAGTGGAACGCACCCTGATCTCATAGGAAGTGGGAGTAGTTGAGTGATGGAGAAGTGGGATCGTGTGAAAATGTTGAAAACCACGTCTTTCAATGAGGAAAGACGGGTTGGTGTACACCTACTACTTCTCTGATGCCACTAGTTGTCCGCCTTTCCTGACACTTTCTCATAATGGGCGTGTTGCACGCCGCACGCTGTAAACCGCCATACCAATACCCTGATTAACATCCTCCAGTTTGTGACATGTTTGATGTCTCGAGTATTTTCGTGAAAATATGCAGCAGGTCGCTGAGTGGGCCTTGTTTGCAGGACCTAGTTATTTTTACCAATCATACACAAGCTAGGCGACGGGTGGTCATGTATTACAAGTCAATCCATGAGGCTTGCCGCAAGAAATAGCACGTGATGCTTCTTAGGTCAAATAATTAAATTATTTGTGAAATCGATATTTATAAAACATCGTTTGTAATCGATGCATATAATGCATCACTTTTAAGCAAGCTGCTTAAAATAATCGATGCTCATGAAGCATCGTTGTGTAAGGCTTGTTTAAGTTAGTCGCGGAGCCTAATGTCTTAAAAGAAGCATGACCGTCCATTTTCGAGAAGCTGTTGGGAGCCATTTATGCGCGCCAAAGGTAGGCCGACCGGTCCTTATAGGAGAGTGACGGCTGGCGACTATGGCAACATCTTATTGGTCGCTTAAGATTTGATCTAGGCCGGTCAATTCAGCTAGCAAAGTTGGACGGCCGAGATGATTTGCGGCATTTAACGGTTGCTGATGAATTTATTAAAATTTCTATTGGCAGCGCGACTAGCCATTTTTGGGTGATCGTTTAGGAGCCATAAGGGCAGGCCGCGGCTAGGCCGATTGTTCCTTATGGAAGAGGGGTGGCCGGTGATCACGTCTATGTCTCATTGGTCCCCTAAAATTAGATCTAGGCCGGTTGATTCGGCTAGCGAAGTTGGACGACCGAGATGATTCGCGACAGTTACATACTGCCGTTAATTCGATTTAGGGTTTAATAGCCGTGTGGCCAACCTACTTTGGGCTAACGGTTTTTGGTGTTAGCCGCGTGCTGGGAGCTGTTCGATCGGCCAGCACAATAGCCGGGACGCTGGTGAGTGTATCCGCACCTTGCCCGTTGATTAAGATTGAATCTAGGCCGGTCAATCCTGCTAGCGAAGTTGGGCGGCCATGATCGTTTTGCGGCAGCAATATACTGCTGCTAACATAAATTAGGGTTTTGTAACTCACGCGGCCAACCCACATTGGGTAATCGTTTAATGGATCCACTTGCGAGTTGAAAGGATTCCGATTGGCCTAAACACTAGTGGGCTCGCCTGTGTGCATTATAATGCTTGTCCGACCATGTTAGGAGGTGGCTTAACTTGATAAATTGACCGGCCAAAACATACGATCGTGATCGTTTATGTCCAATTCCTTAAGGAATTAAGTACGTCGACCAACCAACTTCCACTTTTAATTGAAAGTGCATGTTGCACATTTAAAGCGATCTGATTGGTCGATGCGAAAGGGAGGCCGACAAGCGGCTAATGGAGCGTGGCCGATCGTCCACGGGTGGCGCCTGCTGGAGCAGATCGGTCGGCCAAGTGGCGTGGCCACGCCTCCCTTTGTTGCTGCTTTTACTTGATGCAATTCCTCTTTATTTCTTGTTTTCTACTTTTGGTAGGATTTTGCTCCTACTAGTCCATGACGGATTAATTTCCTAGCTTACCTAGGTTTGGTCTCGACCAATAGGGTTCGAGATATAGCGCAGGCCACAAAAAAGACTTAATTTTTGTAAATTAGTAAAATTAGGTTAGAAAGATTCAATTTTGTGGGCTGACACAAAATCAATCAATTTCTGGTGAATTTTGTGCGTTCATACAAAATCACTAATTATATTTCAGAGGACAGCATAACTTTGCGTGTCTCTAATTGATACTTCTATGCATATCTTAATCCTGACACTTCGGGAAATTCATGCTACTCTGCTGCGAGCGAACATTAATTATCATGTCATGTCAACATCAAGAGTTCGGCTGGGGAACTTAGTATAGAATAAATACTCAGCAAGCCATGCATTAATGAGTAATGCAGGTGGAAGATAAAATTTACAGAATATCTGGGATTGTTACTGCACGCACCATTCTGGATAAATTTTATATAAATGTATTGAATTGCTCAGTACATATTGTAATTGAGGGGGCCTAGGTGCTAGTCACTTTTAAATGGCTCTGTTTTTCTGCAGAATGAAAGCATATTAAATACAGGGTTTTACAATTTTAGCCCTGAACTAAAAACCACCATCAACATTAAGTCCCTTGCTTAGTACGTAACAGTGACATTGTTGCGGGGTAAGCACTAGATGGTGACAGATGAAAATTCACGAAAGAAATTTAGACGCACGTTACCAGGATAGAGGCCAGCCCGGTCTTTGAGCAAGACGTGTTTAATGAAGTATCCAAGAATACAGTGGTCGTCTCCCTAGCCTTCGTCGATTATCACCAGGTAGATAAGCATGTAATCGGTTAATATCCCGCATCTAAATCCTTTATACATGGTAGGCAAAGAGTCATTTCTTTTCCCGGATCTTGTTGAATTGCGGAATATAAGAGGAAGCACTCGAATCTTTCTTCTCATACCGATCATCATATAGTTTCACTTTTCTTCTCTCCAGGTACATGCTTCGTGTTCTCTTGTAAAAGATTTTTGATTGTTCGTCGTGTCGGTTGTTGACATAATTGTAACGTTTTTCTGCAGTGTATGATGGGAACTCCAGGTGATGATTATTCCTCTAACTCCTCAGAGAAATATTTCGAAGTTGACAATCCTAGGAAAACCGCATTCAAGGAGGTATTGGCTAAGATAGATCGTCTGTTTCGCGAAGCTGGTCAGGCCATACAGGGTATGTCTCTCGTACATCTGAGCATCGTTCGAAAGCGTGTCCAAGCTTTCTTGGCTTCAGTTAGTATGAAGGAAAGGTAGAGACACGATGAAGCATATCAGCCAATGAGTGCCAGGGCTGAAAGATTTGCTGCTCAGCTGAAGCGGCGAAGGATCCAGTATAAGCAGCCTCCAAGTGAAAATAAACATGATTACCCTATTCATAACGGTGTCATAATTCTCGACTCCGATGTGGATGAACCAGAACACCATTCAAAGGCCGTTGAAGCGGTTTCTTAAAAGGATGTTGAAGCGGTTTCCGATAAATATGTTGAAGCGACTTCCAAAGATAAGGTTGAAGCGGCTTTCATAGAGGACTCCAATGAAGGCGCCATTAACCTTGGTGTTGATGCTGATAACTAGATTTTCCACTTTGTTATTTCTTTTCGTAGATAAGCATCGTGGCTTGCAAATACTTGCCCACCCTTTTTTTTTGTAGTTTTGTTTATGTTTCTGGAGCCTGGGCTTCATCAAATAATAGCTCTTTGTTCATGCTGCTTTCATGATTTTATGTTTCCCATTGGATGAGTATATGAAACCTTGATTTTGCAATCCGATCTCTTCCCATTCTATTGAGGCGATGTGGAAAATGGGAAGACGTCACATAAGTGATGATGGTCGGCAAGTTCATGTTTTCTTTTCATGGGAAGGGATGTCACTTTCCACCACTGGTATCAGCAACTCAAAATAGAGAAACAACAATAATAGTTAAGGATTGGGCCGCGAACCTGTAACTCTCCATTCGATATTCCCCTTGCATATCACGAGTTTTGTTTGGCAGGTTCTATACATCAGTTAAGTATGCAGAGTTGTATTCCCAAACGTGTAGAAGAAGGATGCACACATCACCATAACCAAGAAATCCAAAAAGCCGTGCTTGTTAAGTAATGAGGCTTTATCTCCAATTGATGGCATGTGTAATGTGATTGGACGCGCTTTCTGAAGTAGTTGCAATTTGGGAGCATCACGTGTGCTATACTATCTCATCGTTGAAGCAGGCTACTCTTCGGGACATGAAAGGTGTTTTCTCTAAGAAGAATTTGTTGCCGCTTGATAATCTCCCTTGAATACCTTGTTCTTTCTTTTTCCTTTACATATTCCCCTCTTAGGTATTTTTGAAAGATAAAATGTTTCTTTCACGGTTTGATTTTTTCCTGGTTTTGAACTAATGGGTAACAGTTTTGTGATGATTTTGAGTTTACTTGAGATTTTGTTTTGAAATGATTCAGAAGCAACAAAAAAATTCTGAAAGGGAATGATGCTTTGATTAACTGATAAATTGAAATCCTAATTATGAATGCAAGCAGTGCAATCATTTTGGAGGAATTACAAATATTGCATGAGAAGGGGAAATGCTAGAGGAAATACTAAAAGAAATGCTAGAGGAAAAGGCGACATGACGTCTTAGGTGTTGAAAGGTTTGAGCCACCTGGCGTGTATCACTACGCCTTCTAGCTTGTCAGCATTGATGAGCTTGCAGTAGCCTCCAAGGATAGTTTCTGCTACCAGATATGGCTCGTCTTTTCCTTCTATGGAATCGGGCGAAGTAGGTTGAGAAGTAATTTTTACTACCATATCCCCAACTTGAAATGGGTTTGGGTGTTGTACCATCACTTGATTCTTAGGTTCCTTATCTTTGACTGAGACAACTTTTAAACTCTTGATAAAATACTTGAAAGGACCATCATCCCATTCACATCTCCTAGTGACGGCTGGGTTGATAATCGGATCGAGTCCCCGAGCCTTGGCGGAAGGAGGAGTGATTGGTTGCAAAAAGGGTTGTTCAATAAGACTTACTTATGTCCGGAATCTGCGAACAAATGCCGATGCGCTCTCTCTAGGAAGCTGCATCACATTCGCGAGTTGTTGATATGGCAACAGATAGTCTTCAGGATTGGATGGCTTGTTGGAGACCCTTTCAGGTATAGACACTGGCAAAGGACATACTCCTAGCTTCGCCTTGTTGTCGTGTATCCATGAGCGCCCCAAGACCATATCATAATTTGGGTACTCTTTAACTATATGAAATTTGGCGTGTGTTAAAGCATCTCCCACCTTGATTTCGAGATTAATGTACCCGTAAGCGTCTCTGGACTCTCCTTCTGATTTTTTTATTATGGTTGGGTAGTGAACGACTTCCTGCTTTGAAATCCTTGCAGCTCTCAGAGTTTTGATTATGACAATGTTGAAGTCAGAGGCCGTGTCAATAAGTGTGCTGCCAAACTCGACATCCTTCAAGTGAGCGGTGGTTAATTATCCTATCAAATCACCAATCATGGGTTTAAACGGTTCTACCAAAACAAGTTTCGGTTCTACCTCCATGTGGGTACTAGGATCGGTCACACTATCTTTCCAAAAATTGGTTGACTAGGTACTAGGATAGGTTACCACATATATATATATATATATATGGTATCTAACTTGTATTCGGTTGCACGAGTCATAGGATCGGTTACCAATCACTAAGATTTTGTTGCACCTCTTACAAGGATCGATTCCCCTACTTGTGATTGGTTGCACCTCTTACTAGGATCGGTTCCCCAATGTCTAGAGTTGGTCATACCAATTAAAGTAAATCGATCATACCATCTCAGGTGATTACTTAAGATCGGTTTCACTAATAAAAGTCATACCAATACAAAAGTCATACCTTGTGAATAGTTTTACCAAGATACATAATAAAGTTATGAGCGGTTATACTAAACACACATATTGGTAATCCAAAGATTTGCAATGAATAGCAATACCAATAATCCTAGCGATTTCCCTTTCGATTCATAACACAAGTTTATGAATTGTACTTCCTTTAAATGAATGTAAAAACATTGTTTCCTAGGACGAAATCTTCACCAATACCCATACATAATCACAATAGCATTCATACGATTATGTCGATGTCTTATATACGAATTTCAAAAGATAGACGTTATACTTCATATTGTAATTCCTTAATACTATGTCTAACTAGAGTATAATCATTTACAGCTTCGCAGTTATGTTTTCAATATGCACGACTTGAAAGATACGTTAGGAATGAAACAGTTCAAGTCAAATATTACTAACCTCGAGTGGAAGGATGAGGTTGTCGTTGTAGCTCTTTACTTCTTCACATTCTTCAAGTCTTCACATAATACTTGTAAGTCTCATATCCTAGTAACTTTCTAGCTAACCTATACGAAGTTGACTCTAATAAATAATCAAGCGACTTTTTAAATGAGTTTTGATTCACTAAAATATGACAACCAAACTTGACATACCAACGCTTGGTGGGTTCAACCGAGCTATGCTCTAACAAGAGAGAAAATGTATAAAGCAGCGAGTTTGTAACAAATATAATTGTTACAGAACTCGCTGTTACAGAGCCTACTGTTACAAAGAAAACCCTTACTGAAATAATTGTTGGCAAACTGTTACAATATATGAAAGAATAGCTAACGGTTTTTCTATCTTCTTCTTCCTCGTTCTGCTGGTGATGAAGAACTTCTCTGCAACTTTGATTTCTCGTATCTGTGTACTTCCAAACTCTACCATAGGTCTCCACCTCTTCTAAGACTTGATAAGGTTATATTTATACTCAACAGGTCCCTCCAATCCTCGGAAATATTTGGTTTCCTTAAATTATTTCTTCCCTGCCAAGCTCCAGGAATTTCTTTCCAAGTCTTCTTACGTGTCTTCCAAACCAAATCTAACGTCTCAGACTCTCTTTTGGATACTATCGAATCAAACAACAAGACTTATTCCCTTATCTCCATCCGATAGTTTCCATAATTTTAACCAAAATCCCGAGAAAAACTTCACCTCCCTGTTTTAAGAATTCTTCATTTTTTTACGTAAGAAATCCATCTACCCAGCCTGTTTAGTCGCACCCATCCCATATCAATCCATATCTGTGAATAAATCCGAGATAAACTCGCTTCAAATCACGCCTGAAAATCTCGCTGGTGAACTCAACCAAACCCGAGACTCTCTTTCTTCAAATACCCAATGATCTGGTCCAAGTTAGTTGAAACGAACACCTATACATGCCATGTTTTGTCCGTTCAAGCCTAGCCCAATAGAATATAGCGATTGAATCTCTTTAAAATCGTTCAGAAATCCAACCCTAAATTTTGTATGTGAAGAACACATTTTCCCGCCAAAATCCGGTTTTTGAAATGTTGAAGATGGTTGCCCCTTATCCTGTTGCTGGGTGCCGATAACAAATTGGATGCCCCTTAGTAATTTGGGTGCTCCTTATCCACTGCTGGTGTCCCTTTAGCAATTCTTCTGGGGTGTAAATATAACTTTTCTGGGGTGCCTCCAGCCTATTCCAGGGGTGCCTGTAGTACCTCTTCTGGGTGCCTTTAGCAATTTTCTCCAGAGGTTCAAATGCCGATTTTCGAGCCAATTTTTCCGCAAGAGCTTATTTCTCCAAAAACACTTACAAACACATAAAATACCATAATAAGTACAAAATCGAGCAATAACAATATATATAATTGAGATCAAAATAGACACATAAATGCGTCTATCAGTTGGGTAGTGAACGGCTTCCTGCTTTGAAATCCTTGCAGCTCTCAGAGTCTTGATGGTGACAATATTGAAGTCAGAGGCCGCATCAATCAGTGTGCTGTCAAACTCGACGTCCTTCAAGTGAGCGGTGGTTAGGAGTCCCCGGTTGCATCTATTAGTCGTGCTTTCCAGGAGAGGTTGGGGTTTGGGAGCGTCTTCCCTGGTTGGAAAAAGCCGTTTGCCTGATACAAAACGGTTAAGGGCTGCAAATATGTCTTGACGTTGCGCCTTGGAGAAATACAGAATCTCACATAGATGCTCCATCATAGACTGTACAGTTTTGTGGACGGAGTCCCCAGAAATCATGTAGCTCCTGACAGGAAGGGGATTTCTGTGAACTCCTTCAGTGCTTAGTTGAAGTTCGCCTGCATCCACTTTCTCTTTGAAAATGCGTTTCAATTTGTTGCAGTCACTGGTTGGGTGATTGACGAACCTATGGTAACGACAATATTTGGGATTTGCCATTTTTTCTTCTATTGGTGGACGTCTGAGAGGAGGTAGCTTGATGGTGTCATTTTGAATCCATGCTTCTAGGAGTTCGATTACCTCTTCAATCGGAAACGGGAAGGTTAAAGCAACCTCTCCAGTTTCTTGTTGCTGTGTAGGCGTTTTAGTCATAGCCTTACGAGTTTGAGCTTTCTGCTGCGCTGGTGCCGCACGTTTGGGTTGTTTTTCTGCAGCTGGAGCTTTTCTCTTTCCTCCTTCACTCACCACGCTTACAAAGGGTTGAGTGTTGTATTGTTTGTTGATGAGACGTTTGTTCCCTCGAGTCTCACGTGCATCTTCATTCTTGGCGGGCCTGGTTCTTTCCAGCAAGGTTGGTGCTGTTGTGGCCGACCGCTTAGCAGCCTCATGAAGTTCATAGAATTTCTGGAAGTGCAGGTTCTCCAGTAAAGCGCGATAGACAGGTACCATGCCATTAATGCACATCTCCACCAATTGATGTTCAGTCACATTTGGGTCATGACAATCTAGCGCTTGAATCCTGAATCTCTTGACATAATCATTTGGATGTTCGTTGTTTCGTTATAACATCCTTCCCAAGTCTGACAAGGTGATTTGCTCAGACACAAAGAAATATTTCTTGTAGAAAGTGGTAACCATTTCACACCAATTGGCTATGTTGTTCGGTGCAATGTTGTTGTACCAGGTGTATGCCCTTCCGGTGAGTGATTTTGAGAATTCTTTCAGGCGGAGGACATTGTTATATTCATGCTCCCCTAGTGATTCCAAAAAACGAGAGATGTGTTCACGAGCGTTACCCGTACTGTCATAACGGGAGAACTGGGGAGAAGAATACCCTCTTAGAAGAGGAACTCTTTGCACGTCAGGAGGATAAGGAGGTTGGTGTTGATGAATGGCAGCTGGATTTTCCATGCCTCGATTCTGGAGAAGTCGTTCTAGGTCCTCTCGTGTGATAAAGTTGGACTGTTGATTCCTTTCTGATTGCCGCTCTGGAGCTACACGAACTTCTTCATCCATAAATATACGCCCTGTAGAAGTACTTGCGCCAGGAGTCATGAAAGTGTTCCTTGTCTGCTCCATTTAGGGGTGGCGCGGTTCTGGTGGTAATCTTCCGTTAACGTCTTGAGAAAAGTGAGTACCTCCTTTTGAGTTATAGCCATGTCCGTCTGAGCTTTGGCAAGAACTTCCTATCTCTCCATTAAATCGGCAATGGTAATAGGAGGTTGGTTTCCCCTGGCTCCTCCAGTCTCCCGTCCTAACGAAGAATTGGTAGCAGCTCTAGTGATAATTGGGGGCGTCACGCTGGAAGAAATGTTAGGAGTAGCAGCGGCTCTGGCTCTGGTGATAGGAAGGGTCACACTTGAGGGGATGTTTCCGGCCCTGCTGGTGTTAGTGCTAGAGGGTGTAACACCATGAGATGTGTTGACTGTGCTGGCAGGCGATACATTGGTGTTAACAGCAGGGATAGTGGCGCCAGGAGTATTATCAGTGGCAGCAGCATCAGGATTGGTAACTGACCCCGGGACCTAGTCCAGATATGAACACCACACTGTATTAAGCCGCTACAGACACTAGCCAACTACCGATGAACTTCGGACTGGACTGTAGTTAAACCCTAATAAATCTCACACTGATTCAAGGTACAGTTGCGCTTCTTACATATCTGATCCCAGTAGGATACTATGCACTTGATTCCCTTAGCTGATCTCACCCACAACTAAAAGTTGCTACGACCCAAAGTCGAAGACTTGATAAACAAATCTGTCTCACACAGAAAAGTCTATTGGAATAGATAAATCTGTCTCCCACAGAAATACCTATGAGTTTTGTTCTGTCTTTTGATAAATCAAGGTGCACAGGAACCAATTGATAAACCGGACTTATATTCCCGAAGAACAACCTAGTATTATCAATAAACTCACAATAATCTTAATCGTATGGTAGCGAAACAAGATATTGTGGAATCACAAACGATGAGACGAAGATGTTTGTGACTACTTTTTATCTTGCCTATAAGAGAATAAATCTCGAGCCAATCTTAGAGAAGATAGTACTCAATACGATAGAAACAGCAAGATCAGATCACGCAACTACAGAGAAAATAGTTGGGTCTGGTTTCACAATCCTAATGAAGTCTTTAAGTCGTTAACCTACAGAGTTTCGTGAAAAACCTAAGGTAAAAGGAGAATCGACTCTAGCTTATACAACTAGTATCACATAGGAGGTGTGGGGATTAGGTTTCCCAGTTGCTAGAGTTCTCCTTTATATAGTTTTCAAATCAGAGTTTGCAATCTAAGTTACCTTGGTAACAAAGCATTAAATATTCACCATTAGATGAACACCTAATTATATTCAAGCTAATATCTTTCAACCGTTAGATCGAACTTAGCTTGTTATACACAAATGAAATGTACCCTCATTTAGGTTTATGTAACCATGCCTAAACGTATACACCATGTTGTCTCAATAGTAGTTAACCGAGGTTAGCTATATGAACACTCTCATATCAACCTTATTCATCTTAACCATAACTAGTTCAAATGACTCAAATGAAACTAGTTAAAGAGTTGTTCAATTTCTATATTCTCATAGAAGTATACAAGAACACAATTGGAGCAAAATCGATTTAATTCACTCGAATCAATTCATGAACATTATAGCCAGGGTTTGTAAAGAATGCATTCCTTAATATATAAATGTATTAGTTCATGAACAAACCGATTTTAGAACTTTAGTTACTCAAGTATGCAAACGGCTACGCATACTTAAGTAGCCGGTCTGAGTTTGGATTCGCCAGTATGCGAACGGGTATGCGTACATAGTACAATTCCAAAACCCAGCAGAAATTCCCGGACATACACCTCATGCAAGTACGTGTACCGGTATGTGTACTTGGTACACGGAATTTCACAACTACAAGTACGCATATGGGTATGCATACTTTAGTTCCGGTCATGGATCACATACATGCAAGAATGCACACTATGTTTATAATCCAATAATTCTAAAATCTATTTCAATCATTGAAACTTTCTTAGAGGATGACAATAGCCGTTTTCACACACTATTAGCATCAAATCAATTTTCAAGTTATTTAAATAATCATAACGAAACATTCCAAGTCTACACCAAATGATTGTATCACACAAACCATGTAAGATGTTACTCGACGATTTTCACATGATCATCTTTTGACTTTCGTCAAGAATATAAGATGAA
The DNA here is from genome assembly GCA_023531105.1 of Papaver atlanticum. Lineage (NCBI taxonomy): Eukaryota > Viridiplantae > Streptophyta > Magnoliopsida > Ranunculales > Papaveraceae > Papaver > Papaver atlanticum. Next base: position 395,728 of record JAJJMB010006117.1, on the reverse strand, counting down.
CTTGGTTGAAGTGAAAGCTTACCAACACATATTCTGAGAAATATGTAAGCGAGTAAATCTCAGCTCGAAATCTCAAATGTGTATAATCGAAAACTATCATAATACGACTTTTGTCTCAATATAGTAGATAGAGTAGAAATAGACTTTCCAAGTGATAGATGAGTTTTAGTCTCCACATACCTTTTGTTAATGAAGTTCCACAAGCTCGCCTTAGTAGTTCTTCGTCTTCAATAGATGAACGCCGTGAAGTCTAATACTCAACTACACAATTTATCCTAGTCCGAGACATTACTTTAAGTAGACTAGAAATCAAGACTTATAGTTTTGATCACTAACATTGACAAACAAGCTTGAGATAGCAACGCTTGAGAGTTCGACCGAGCAGTGCTCTAACAATCTCCCCCTTTGTCAATTTTAGTGACAAAACTATCAATACATATGGATTACAAAATAAATAAACTTTGTAGCTTCTCATCCAAATGCTTGATCTCCTTGGTTCTTCAACTTTACTCGAAATCTTCGTCACTTCCAAGTACTCCAATGATTCCAAATGTGTTCAATTCCGCATCATTGTTGTTGAAGATCCGTAGCTATAACAATGAGAAAACAGTTGCTCTCAATCATTGTTATATAGTGTCATAGTATCATTATACAGCATAAAAGTCCAATTGTATCACAACTTTGACAACAATACTATGGTGATATGTATCACTCCCCCTTGGTCAATACTTCATCTCAACATGAAAACCACTCCCCCTTACATAATGATCCGTAAACCATATGTATTTGTAGTGTGAACTACACATTAATTCTCCCCCTTTTTGTCAATATAAATTGGCAAAGGTACGAAAACTAGTGGGATCCTCATGAAATCTTCATAGAGACACTTCAAGACCAAAAGAGAACAACATACCAACTTGTTTAGATGCCATCAAATAGCCGAAACTAAATGCATTCATCAAGGAGTTTATAAAGATACAAGATAAACCCTACAATATTCCACAGCCGCACTCCCCACAAAGTTTTGGCAATTAAGCACAAGTTCAATTAAGAACTCTCCCCCATAAAATGTCATTCCCGAAAGAACAACAAGGGCGACCTCACTTTTACAAGAAAAGAAGGATTTCTTTGGACATTAAAAAATCACATGAAACATGAATTTGTATCCAAAAATTCAATTGAATTAACCACAAGAAAAATGATCAATTCAATTGGCCATGCTCAACAAAAGAAAACTTATAGAGCAACATAGTACATACACAAAGATGTGGATCAGGGAAAAACCAATACTACGGAATAATCAAAGATTCATTCTATTTTTCATCACTATTTGCACAATGACATATAATAGACTTAATCTTTGTAAACAAAAGTCCATCATTTCTTCCATAAATATTTGCATAATGACATAAAAGGCTTAACTTTTGTAGTTAAAAGTTCATTATATCTTTTATCAATACTTTCATACCAACATATAATAGAGTTAACTTTTGAACAAGTATGGGATAGTCAAGGTTCATGGACGTAAACAACATATCCCATAACAATTTGCAATATATAAAACCATAAAGATTAATTATGCAAAAATCATCTTCCAAATAAACTTTAGAATTTAAACAAATAAATCTAAAAACATTGCAAGTTGAAAAACATTGACAATAGCTATGTGTACTCACAATAATGGCTATTCCAAACCCTAGTTATCCTTCTTAAAATCGCAAGAATAAATTCTCATAAGAAGTTTCCTAGACAATAACTATTGTTCTTTGATAACATCATACCTTTCAATAGGGCTGTCAATAATAGTCCGAAATCCGAAATCCGTTTCCGAGAATTCGAGATCCTATAGGATTTTATCCGTTATATCGGATATCGGATGTCGGATCGGATTTCTTATCGGATTTTTTACGCTTATCGTAACGGAATCGGATTAGACCTCATCCGATTGTTAACTTCCGACATCCGATAACACATAGGGATGTACTTGTAATTTCCATCACCCATTAGTATTAGATGTCGCCATGTCGGGACTCAGGAGAAGTAGCGACGAAAATCTCACGCTCTCACTTCTCACTTTCTCAGTTCTCTTCAGTCTTCCCGTCTTCCGAGTCCTCTCAGTCTCTCATCCCTGATAAGAATCAATCAAGTAATCAGGTATTGAATCCTCCCTTTTGTTCTTTTCTTCAGTTAATTACAATTGTTAGCTTCATATATTTTTGAAATTATGGTTCGATTCATTAATTTAGGGTTGTTGTTGTGTGTGTAAGTGTTAACAAATTAGTTTTTCTGAAATTGGGTAATCTCAAATCGTTTAGATTTTTGGGGAAAACTCCTTATTTGCCTCTTGTTGGTGTTGCTGCTGATAGACAACTTTGAGTCTGTGTTTGGGGAGATTATGGAGATCTGGGTTGTGGGTTTTTATTTTTTGAGGTGTAACATAATGGAGTTGGCTGTTTAGCTTAGGAGTTGAGTTGGTGCCTGAGCCTGAGAGCACATTTTCTAATATTGGGTTTTCTGTGTAGGTAAGGTAATTGCAATTGCAAATGCCTAAAAATAATAAAAGAATAATAGATGCATCGAAATCGATTGCAGATCCCTCAATGTCAACTTTTTTACCTATATCGGTTGATGTTCATATGGCCTCTGCCTCACAATCACAATAATTACTGCCAGAAAGTGTTGTAGGTTCAGCAATTGGAAGTACTGGTACTAGTAGGAGGAGACCAGCTGCAGCAATTGATTCAGCACCTAGTCCTCAATCTGAAAACCAAAAAGAAGAAGGGGATCATATGTCAGGCTCTCCAAGTTGCTCTCATTCTGAATCTGATGCAGATGCTAATGAAGATCCACTTATAACTGCTCTGAAGAAGAAACTCAGAAAAACAAGGTCACCAGTGTGGTTGGAATTTGATAGGGATGTTGTATTGAAGTTTAACAAGAAACATGAGAAGAAGGCTATTGTAGAAGCTACTTGCAGACACTGTCACTTGGTGGTTGAAGCAGGAAGTGCCAATGGTACTAGCAGGTTGCTTGCTCATCTAAAGATTTTCCCAAAGAAAGAAGAAAATAATCCAGGTCAGATGAAAATTTCTACTGCATTTAAAATAGCAGGTAACCAAGCAGCCAAACTAGATAATTGGAAGTATGATCCTGCAGTTACTAGGTTATGGGCTGTTAAAATGATTGCTAAGCATGATTACCCTCTGAACATGGTTGAACATTTTTACTTTAGAATGTTTTGTAAGTCTTTGAACCCTGCTGCTAAGATGATGTATAGGAACACAACTAGAAGTGATTTGTTAAACTTTTATGGTAAAATGAAAAAAGAATTGTGATGTGATATCAACTTTGTTGTAGTAAAAGGTTCGTGAGACTTGTGAAAGCAATTGATTTTAGACTTATTTAAACTAAAAGTAGAGAAAATTTAAATCCAAATTTGTTTTTTTTAAGATTGAAAATAACCAAGACATTAGATTCCACTATTACACATGAATGAATGATGGTAAAAATTCCAAAACTCTAATTATTTTTAAAATCTCTTTTTCTTAATTCACAAATTATCATGCATATTCTCAAACATTAATTGTATCCCTTAAGCATAGATTATCTAAACAAAGTATAACCTATCTAATTGAATCACAACTAATTAGGAAAAATTATGCAAACAATTAAAATTCAGCAAAGCAGTGATTTGAGTGAATTATAAATTGCAAATTAGAGAAAAGTAAAATAATTACCAATTATTCATGCAACAATAGCTTCCTCCGTGCCTTGATTACGCGAGAATTAGCTCATCATTATCATGGAAACATGCTCAAAATTCATCTTTATTAATGCTCAAAAATGGTTCACAAATGATGAAATGGGAGAAAAATGATAAAAACCGGGTTTTGTAACACTTATATTTGTTACAAAATCAATTGTTACAGAAAACGATAAAGGAATACCGTCACAAGCACTGTTTAAGAACGACGGTCTTTAAGGGTCTTATGTTCTTTGTACCTCCTTCACCAGCAGAAAACAGCTGCTTCCTGTAAAAAAAAAATCTCGGAATTTTGATGTTCTAAACGTCTCCCTATTCTCTCCCTCCACTCTCTAACACTCCACCACACCTTATATACTCCTTCAGACACCAAAATCATGCGTCATAACTCCATATAATCTTCCATTACTCGGCAGTGAATGAAAATCTTCTCGGGAATATTTTCTTCCCTTTCTTCTCTTCTCACGCTGATTTCTCGTGCCAAAATACTCCCAGCACATCCAGAAGTGGTCAAACATGCATCAGGTACACGAAAACCTCTCAATTACACACTCAGAACTCGGAATGGAATAACCAAAACCCGAGATACCCTGTCTTCTTCCACGCGAGAATCTAGAAAAATTTATCCGACAAAATAAGCCATACCAGACTTGTTAAGACCAGTCACATCATCCCAACAATTCCCAGCCATTGAGTCTCATGAAATCACGTCAAATTCTTGATTCTAAACTCTGCCAGTTTACTGCTCCATTTTCCCGCCAAAAACTCAAATTTGAAATGTAGAGGATGAAGTGCCCTGATCCAAAACACGGGCGCCTTTAACATCTCGACTGCCTGGGGGGTGCCCTTATCCATTTTGAGGGTGCCTTTAGTAATTTTGGTGGGTGCCTTTAACACTTTTTCTGGGGTGTTTTCAACATTTTTTCGGGGTTCCTCCGGTGTATTTCTGGGGTGCTTCCGGTGCATTTCTGGGGTGCCTTTAGTACTCTATCCTGGGGTGTAAAACACCACTTTTCGAGCCAATTTTGCCGCAAGAGCTTATCCCTAGAAAAGACTTAAAACAACTTTATTAGAAATAAAATGAGTCCTAGATAATGTAGTTATGGGTGAAAATGCGTCACACTTACGTGCTTATCAAATTGCAACAAGTATTGGATAATTTGAACTCTAGGTGTTCTCTTACAACTGATATGTGGACTGCTAAGCATACTAAAGATGGGTATTGTTGTATAACATGCCACTACATAGATGATGAATGGAATTTGCAAAAGAAAACATTAACTTATGTTGTAGTGCCATCACCACATACAGGAGATGTTCTAACAGATTGTTTAAAAAATTGCACACTTGAATGGAACATAGATAGGAAATTATTTTCCGTAATTGCTGATAATCATTCCGCAAATGGTGTTATGATGAGAAATTTGATTAGATGGCTACAGGGTAAGGATTGTCTAGTTCTTGATGGGGAAATGTTTCACATGAGGTGTAGCAACCACATTCTTCATTTGGTTGTACTAGATGGAATGAAAGTTGCTGCTGAATTTGTGGCATCAATTAGAGAATGTGTTAAGTATGTTAAGTCTTCACAAGCTAGGAAACAAAGGTTTGAAACTGCATTGTCACAATGTAGGTTGTCTGGTAAGGCAGTTAGTTTAGATCTCGACACCCGATGGAATTCCACTTTTGTTATGCTTAAGAATGCACTTGAATTGAAAGACGGGTTTAAAAGACTAGCCGAGTCTGATCCTGAATTCTCCTATCTACCATGTGAAGAGGAATGGCAACAAGGGGTAGTTATTTGTAAATGTTTAGAGGTGTTTAATGATGTGTCAACCAAGTTTGCAGGGATTCAGTATCCAACTGCAAATCTGTATTATAACGGTGTTTATAAAGTTAACAAAGGAATACAAGAATGGGAAAACAATGATTATGAGTATATCCATAAAATGGGAAAGAAGATGAGAGAAAAGTTTGATGCATATTGGCTTGAGAGTAATTTGGTGATGAGCATTGGAGTTGTGTTAGATCCTAGGTACAAGGCAAAGTGGGTAGAGTTTCGTTATAAGCAATTGTATGGATTCACTGGGTATGCAGGCATGTATAACAAATTCAAAACAAAATTGACAGCTCTTTTCAGTGTATATGATTCACAAAACTCATATGCAGCTGAGAATTATTTTGGAAGCCGCAGCTCTGTCTCTAGCTCTAGTATGATGGATTCAGGCAAACAAGATGAGAGTGATCCAGATTATGATGAGTTCATGATGCAAAACAATGAGTTTGAGGTGCAGAAATCTGAGTTAGAGAAGTACTTAGAAGAACCAGTGCTGGCCAAAGGCTCTCCAAAAGATGAGTATTTGTTTGATATCTTGAGTTGGTGGAAGCTAAATGCACCAAAGTACCCAACTCTTGCAAAAATGGCAAGGGATGTGTTGGCTGTTCCAGTTACCAGTGTGGCATCTGAATCAATGTTCAGTGCTGGTGGAAGAGTGCTTACGACACACAGAACTTCATTAGATCCATGTGTTGTTGAAGCATTGTTGTGCTTAAGTGATTGGTTGCCAGACTTCTTTTGTACTGGTAATTTTATTTTCATTTACTTCATTTTGTTTCTGCTTTTGTGTTTGTATGCCATGTCTTTTAACTTTGTTGCTTTATCTTCATGTCATCTGATCTGAATGTGTTATAATGCTGCTAATGCAGATATGGAAGTCATGGAGGAATGAAGTTGAACTGAGTGTAGTGCAGTGCAATGCCTTTGGATTCTGGATTCAGGTAGCAGCCAACCAGGAGCAGCAGGCCAGCAGTGCACTGTGCAGTGCTTTGAGTTGTTTTTCAGTCTTTTGGTGTTTCTTTTGTTTTTTTGTGTGTTTCTTTTCATGTGTGAGACACTGAGAGTGAACTGAATGTTTGTTTGAAACTCTTTTGGTGTTTGAAGACAGTTTGGATGTGTGAAATTTGAACTTGAATCACTGAAATTTGAACTGAAATTTTCAGTTTTCTAACAGATAACGGAATGTATCGGATTAAAATCCGATATCCGATAGCTTAACATATCGGTATCGGTTTTCAGTTTAGGAGATCCTATAGGATATTATCGGTAAATGGAATTCCGATAACTACTAACCTATCGGAATCGGATTTCCTAAAATCCGTTGCCAGCCCTACCTTTCAATGAATCCATCATAGAAGGTGTCGTTGATTTCCTTGACTCTCTTGACCGTGGAAACTCCATGTTCATGAGTTAGAATACTAACTTTACGATCAACAACACGAGCAAGTTGTCTAGCCTTAACGCAGTCCACAATAAGTATCTTCTGATTCTGTATCAAGATCTGTTGATTAGCAAGGATTCTGGCTGACCATCTAAAAGATGATTTATTTGCTGTTGAAGATTTGCAAACTCGGTCTTTGAATCATCCTGAAAACAAGTTAAATCCTTGACAGATTCATTAATCTAGGAGTTGTGCTCTTTCCTTACAAGCATCTTCTTCAGAACAAGTTCTTGAACTGAACCACATCCTTGATTGTCCTCCTCCATGTCAAGACTCACAATCTCTTGAGATCTTGAAGAGTTCTTCATATAATTTTGCTAGGGATGGAAAAACATAATATAGAATATATACACATGTTTATGAAAAGGAGAAGGAATCTCTTGTTATGAAAACCCTATAAACTCTTATGAAGGAGACACGGACGTACATTGACCGTTCACGTATGAGGAATGGATTGGAAACACACCATTAGTTATTAATGCTCAAAGAGTTAGAGCATGACACATGATCAGCAAGACCAAGAACTCATAAAAACGCACAAAACAACTAATCTTGAGACTCCCACAATCATCATCCTTGCAACTCTAAAGATAGATACAAGGATGAGAATACCTGAGATCAGGTAAAGGAGTGAGAAGTAATCTCACTATGAATTATGGAAGAAGAGCTGTATCAATCTTTTGTGCGTTTGAGACGTGTATTCCCTTCTTTCCATTGATTATAACTTATTCCAGAAGAACTTGTCATAAACCCTTTTAAAAGTCCATCGGAAGGATTTTTCTGAGGACTAAGTCTAGGACCTCTAGAGATTGGTTCCACAAAATAAGAGTTGGAGAACTTCCATTTTCTCGATCTAGACTTGCCAGACTTGTTCTTATAAGCACAGGGAATGTGTTCATTCGAGGCACATGAGTTGATACCATTAAGAGGATCTTGCATCCTGTGATGATTTCTTGAAGAGAGATCATTCTTATAATAATTCTGGTTTTATGTAGGAAAGCAATTCACTGGAGATATCTTCAGACGATTTACTCCGTTGACAGTAAAAAGAAGCAAATTATGAAAATCAAGGATTTGTTTCTTTCTAGCAAAACAATGAAGAGCATAGTGATTCTTTTTCCCATATAAGGAACATCACCGTGGATTAGAAACATAATTGCCTTGACTCATAACCTTTTCCGGCACATGCGAATTTTGCAAGTGATTCACAGAGGGTACTTCCTTGGAGGGAATTTTCTTCACACTGGGTAAAGTCTTGTGAGTATCGGAAGAAGGTACAGAGGATGACTTACTCATCAAAACAGAGTTTTCCTTTTTAAAGGTGTTACACTATTCTTGGGCACATCGAAGAGATGCAACAAGTTTCTCTTTTTCAACACGATGATTGTTTATTTATGATGAATGAGCCTTGATTAAACGTTCTTTTCTAATTGAGTCTTCTCTAATAGTATCTTCAAGTATGCTAATCTTTTCACGCTGTTGAGTAGTTTCTTGAACCAATTTTTTGATATTGTTAGAGAGAGATTCAATAAATCAATAGAGCTCACGTTCTCTTTCAAGAGATTTCTCAAATTCATCAATGAGCTGATCATTCTTTTCTTCAAGAGTCTTGATTTTAGAAACTTGAAAATCAATGATTTCAGCAGTTTTTTTTAACGATCTGGTGAGTTCCATTTCTGATTCTGACACGATGTCAATTTTCTTGTTTTTCCTTCGGGATTCGGAAAAATCTACTAAGGAGTTATCCTTTGAGGAAAAACCAAGATTTTTGGCATAATCATAAGCTTTGGAAGACATCTCCATGTGCGTCAATTTGTGAGATACTTCCTAGGTCCACAGAGATCATATTGCTACAAACACAGACTTATAAGGTCTTAAACGTGTTTGCTTGCTCTGATACCAATTGAAAAAGCAGGGGTACAACAACCACACCTAATATTCGTTTGGCAATCTGAATAGAAAAACTCCAATATACTTTCAAGAGAATCAACTAGACAGTCAGACTCAATCTAGAGAAAAGTATATCAAAGAGTTTTATATCTCTATTTCTCAATTCAATCCGCAATCAACAAATAGGAATTTGCGAGCCCGATTGAATATAAGAGAAATAACTTGAACGGTACCAAAGACCAATGTTCAAGGATCAATCAATTTCAATCAACAACCAAAGGTTGGATTTACCAAATGATCGATACAACGCACAACCTGTGATATTTCAATTATATAACAAAATATAATGCGGAAAAGAAATAACACATATACCAGAATTTTGTTAACGAGGAAAACCGCAAATGCAGAAAAACCCCGGGACCTAGTCCAGCTTTGAACACCACATTGTATTAAGCCGCTACAGACACTAGCCTACTACCAATTAACTTCGGACTGGAATATAGTTGATCCCTAATCAATCTCATACTGATCAAGGTACAGTTGCGCTCCTTACGTCTCTGAACCCCAGCAGGATTCTACGCACTTGATTCCCTTAGCTGATCTCACCCACAACTAAGAGTTGCTACGACCCAAAGTCGAAGACTTGATAAACAAATCTGTCTCACACAGAAAAGTCTATTGGAATAGATAAATATGTCTCCCCATAGAAATACCAACGAGTTTTGTTCCATCTTTTGATAAATCAAGGTGCACAGGAACCAATTGATAAACCGGACTTATATTCCCGAAGAACAACCTAGTATTATCAGTCACCTAACAATAATCTTAATCGTATGGTAGCGAAACAAGATATTGTGGAATCACAAACGATGAGACGAAGATGTTTGTGACTACTTTTTATCTTGCCTATCGGAGAATAAATCTCGAGCCAATCTTAGAGAAGATAGTACTCAATACGATAGAAACAACAAGATCAGATCACGCAACTATAGAGAAAATAGTTGGGTCTGGCTTCACAATCCCAATGAAGTCTTTAAGTCGTTAACCTACAGGGTTTCGTGAAAAACCTAAGGTTAAAGGAGAATCGACTCTAGCTTATACAACTAGTATCACATAGGAGGTCTGGGGATTAGGTTTCCCAGTTGCTAGAGTTCTCCTTTATATAGTTTTTAAATCAGGGTTTGCAATCTAAGTTACCTTGGTAATAAAGCATTCAATATTCACCGTTAGATGAACACCTGATTAGATTCAAGCTAATATCTTTCAACCGTTAGATCGAACTTAGCTTGTTATGCACAAATGAAATGTACCCTCATTTAGGTTTATGTAACCGTACCTAAACGTGTACACCATGTTGGCTCAATAGTAGTTAACCGAGGTTAGCTATATGAACACTCTCATATCAACCTTATTCATCTTAACCATAACTAGTTCAAATGACTCAAATGAAACTAGTTAAAGAGTTGTTCAATTTCTATATTCTCATAGAAGTATACAAGAACACAATTGAAGAAAAATCGGTTTAATTCACTCGAATCAATTCATGAACATTATAGCCACGGTTTGTAAAGAATGCATTCCTTAATATATAAATGTATTAGTTCATGAACAAATCGATTTTAGAACTTTAGTTACTCAAGTATGCAAACAGGTACGCATACTTAAGTAGCCGGTCTGAGTTTTGATTCGCCAGTATGCGAACGGGTATGCATACTTAGTACAATTCCAAAACCCATCAGAAATTCCCGGACATATACCTTACGCAAGTACGCGTACCGGTATGTGTACTTGGTACACGGAATTTCACAACTACAAGTACGCATATGGGTATGCATACTTTAGTTCCGGTCATGGATCACATACATGCAAGAATGCACACTATGTTTATAATCCAATAGTTCTAAAATCTATTTAAATCATTGAAACTTTCTTAGAGGATGACAATAGCCGTTTTCACACACTATTATCATCAAAGCAATTTTCAAGTTATTTAAATAATCATAACGAAACATTCCAAGTCTAAACCAAATGATTGTATCTCACAAACCATGTAAGATGTTACTCGGCAATTTTCACATGATCATCTTTTGACTTTCGTCAAGAATATAAGATGAACTTGGTTGAAGTGAAAGCTTACCAACACATATTCCGAGAAATATGTAAGCGAGTAAATCTCAGCTTGAAATCTCAAATGTGTATAAACGAAAACTATCGTAATACGACTTTTGTCTCAATATAGTAGATAGAGTAGAAATAGACTTTCCAAGTTATAGATGAGTTTTAGTCTCCACATACCTTTTGTTGATGAAGTTCCACAAGCTCTCCTTAGTAGTTCTTCGTCTTCAATTGATTAATGCCGTGAAGTCTAATACTCAACTACACAATTTATCCTAGTCCGAGACATTACTTTAAGTAGACTAGAAATCAAGACTTATAGTTTTGATCACTAACATTGACAAACAAGCTTGAGATAGCAACGCTTGCAAGTTCGACCGAGCAGTGCTCTAACAAGGGTGCACAAAGAAGTCATAATCATCATCTCTCTCAAACATAACATAAGTCTTACCATCAATAACTGTAGTGTTTCTAAACTCAACTTTTTTCTTTTGAATAGGAGAATGATCATTATAATCATGAGTTGAGCTAGGAGCACCGTCATTATCAATATTTTACAAAGGTTCATCATCCTCGGAATCTTCTACTTGGGACTCTTCTCCATTATCTACACGGCGGTTATCCTATATATATATGGCCCTAGAAATTGATTGAAGAGTCTCATCCATTGCTTCCTCTTCTTCCAACTGCTCATATTGCCTAAAGAGTTTCTTTATGTTAACACGTTTCCCGCTACTACTCACAATATGATCTCTAGACCACGTCTCTTCCCATTGAATGGGTGAAAGATCATAAGTACGATCTGAAACAGGTCTAAATACACTATCATATGTTTCACTTGGTACGAAACTCTGCACGTGGGAGTTGAGTTAATCTGGTTCCATGTACGTCGCAAATCCTTGAATTCTTCAAACATCTGCATGAAATTAGATTGGAACGTATGAGAAGTATAACTATCCCCCCATCCTTGTGATTTTTCACTTACATAACCACCGTAAGGTTGCTGCGATGTATGAGAATAATCACAAGGTTTTGTAGAATAGTCATCATAGCCAAAAGATTGGTTTTGATTATATCCCTCATATGGTTGGAAGCTATTGTAAGAGTGAGACTGAAAATCATAATTATTACCATAATGTGCATGGTCTTGTGAACCATATATGTTGTTCCCAAAAGCATACATCTTGAAAAATTATTCACAACTAGTTTAGAGACTTACCTCTTGTTCCCGATTGTGCACAAGCAAACAAGTGATTTATTGTACCTGAAAAATAAGATTCTAAAAAGATAAATTAGTAAAAGCTAAAATAAAATAAAAACTATACACAAAAAACAAAAAATTAAATAACAACTCAAACTACCGACTGCTCCCCGGCAGCGACGCCAATTTTGACGAGGTGTCGAACTCGTAAAAATAAATTCCTTACTTCTCTTTAAACTAACTAGTAGTACAATGACAAGAAGGTTCGTTCCTAAGGGAGAGTTGAGCTAAAGTTGTCGATTCAATTTCTGAATAAAAATAATGCAAGAACAAATGAATGTAAACAATGAGGATGAGAATGATCAAGGACTCTTTCTCGGTCAAAAAATGTGAATCTTATCAATATAGCTATGTTTCTGCAAGGTACCTTGTTACTAACAACCCTAGAATATTTAGTACGCTTAAATATCCCGCAATATCTCCTAAGTTCACCGGACACGGAAGCGCTCGACTATCGGATTCTACTTATCAAGTTTCCTAGATGTACGCTTTCTAGGTGTGACTTAAACAAATGCTTTACGTTCCGTGAGATAGGCTATTCATAGTGATAGATTCAAAAGCTCGAATTACGTACTAGTGTCATTCAATACATATGAATATTTAACAAAATCCCATCATCAATATCCACATAGCACTACTTGTATTAAGAATCTCTAGACAATTACGGATCGAAGAGGTCTTAACTAGCAATAGAATTATCATCAATCATTCAATTTGCAACTTAAACGATTTAGAAATAACTCATAAATACTATTAGCACCGTAGAGAATAAGCAATAACAAATAAATTGCAAGAAAACAGGCACTTTAAATATCAATTCGAATTCATGTCCGGACTTCAAAATCGTCCCTAATCAAATATGCTTAGCTACTGGAGTTCATGGCAAACAAAATAAGCAAATAAAAATAGGAATACAAAACCAAACAGTTGCAGGTGAAGTTGAAGTTGAATATGGAATAATGGTGTTGGCAAAGTTATGGCCTGGTGATAATGGAATGGTGTTCCCAAAGTGGTACTGCTGCTGGCTTGGTGCTGTATTGCCGAGTCCCCTGCTGCCTGTATTCTGATGATGGAATGGTAAGACAGACTCCTCAAGTTGCTGCTGTATGAGATGGAAGTGAGCTGGTGGTATTTTCTATGAAGGTGATGTAGATGGTGGATGTAACTGACAGCAAAGTGAAGGTTCTGAAGTTGATATGGTGTTGTTGGTGATGCAGGTGGAGATGGATGTTAATGGAAAGTGCAGGTGGTATGCGGATGATAGTGATGGATATGCAGGTGGTGGATGTATGCTGATGGAGATGCAGGTGGATGCAAATTGTGGCGGTGGTGGTGATAGGGATTGGAGAGGAGCAAAGCTCCTCTCTGCCGGCTATGAACGGAGGTGAAGGGTATGAGATTATTTTGCTGTAGCTTTCTAGGTCTTCTTTTATAACTTTTTGTTTTCTTGTTCTACAATTCAGGTAGAAACCCAACTCCTTTGTTCTCTCGACTTCTAAAAACGACTCTGATTTGACTGGAATCAACGGATGTAGCTCACTTCTTCAGCTGGTTTCTCGGCCAGGGAATCTCCGTCTTTTTTATCACAAAATAGAACCCAAAACCGTATACAACTCACTCCAATAAGTCCGTGTCCATCTTAGTTTGTAACTCAAGCTTGTATGCTCTTAAAATAAAGGAGGAAAAACGGTTTAGTCCAAAAACGCGCCAAAAAGTACGGATTAGTCCATCCCGAGTTAACTAGGTACAGTTTAGTCCAAAAGTTGTTTAAAATATGGAAAATACACAAATAATCTTCTTGATTTACAATTTAGTCCAAATATTTACAGTTTAATCCAAACTGATTTATGATGATGTCAGCAATTTTAAATAAAATAAAAAATATTTAAAATTGATTTATCTTTCGCACCACTCGTCCAAAATTCACAAACTTTATATATTCAGAAAGCTCTTTCCGAAATCTACAAAAAGAGTACCCATATGACTATATAATTTTCAGTTTTAAAAAAATTTAATTGTCGCTCATCTTTAACTGATGTGTACAAAAAAAAGTACTCATACACAAAAAAAATCATAAGCTTGTGCAATCAGTTTTTCACATGTGCACCATTTTGTACACACCTCCTAGAAAAGATTGAAATTAGTCACTCATACACACACCCGGACCCACTTCTTCATGAGAATTATACTGGTACAACGATACGTACGTACAGCTCTGCAGAACATGGATAAAACCAATTACTCATAACCACACACAAATGTACCTTTTTATGGAAAATACACTAGTGCATTAAAATGTACACCCTTACAAATCATGCATAAAATCTATCATTCATAACCACACCTAAACCTTCTTTTTCATGGGAATTACATAGGTGCACCAATACGTACACCCCTCCAAAACATGCGTAAAATTGATTATTCATAACCACACATAAACCTATTTTTTCATGGGAATTACACGGGTGCACCAACACGTACACCCTTCCAACACATGCATAAAAGTCGATCGTTCATAACCACACACAAAACAACTTTTTCATGGTAATTACACAAATGCATCAATATGTACACCCCTAAAAAACATGCATAAAATCGATTATCGATAACCGGACACAAACCTAATTTTACATGGGAATTATATAGGTACACCAATATATACGCCCCTACAAACACCTAGTAAAGTTTTCATTGAGACACCTACACAATACATGCCAAGTTTTAGTAGATTTCTTCATTTGGGACCTTAGTTGTAACCCCTAATTAACTCATCTATCAACTCAAACCCTCAATTTTATATTCATTTTCAAGTTATTAAGCTCTTAGATTTAGTACTGTATTTAGTTTGTCAAAACTTTGTTGGTGTATTTGCTATTGCAGAGAAATCAAAGATGGGAGAGAAAGGGTGGTACTTCAATATGTCTCTCGTGAGACAGAAAGTACCCAATGGGTCTGAGATCAAACAGGGCAACAAGCTGGGCACCAGGAAGCAATAACAATGGGAAAAGACTTGTGAATATGCATTTGAAAGTAACTTGGTAAGATAGTCTCTGAACATCTATAATGAATTTTTGTGTGAAGGTATGCGAACTCCACAATTGTGCAAAGCTACCCTGACAATTTTGTAGCCTAATGACTTGTATGGGTATTAGTTCTAGTCCTACATTTGATATATTTGATATTTGATGTTCTTAGGCTGTTTGTTTCATATCCATGTCACGTCTACCATATAAAGAAAATACTTCATAAGGTTTTGCAACTGCTTTAAACCTTGTGGCATTTGAACAATAAGTAGCATGTTTGGTCAGTAATAAAAAGTCATGTTGGGTGGCATTTAGTTTCTTATCTATTTATTTTTTCTGTTTTCCATCGCAGGGCGACACTATTGGAGATTGCCGCTATTAAGTGCAATTATAAAATTGTCAAAGTTCCTGTGATGTCTCGGATTCCAACTTATACTGATTGGAGCATCACCGGACAAATGAGGCATGTAAATTTTGATTCACAGTAAGTCAGCAAATGGTTTTTATGGTTCCTCTCAAGATTAATAAAAATCGTCGACAATTTTTTAGGAGCATAACCACATACTTAGTTTTTCTGTGCCTCAACTATTCAATTACCTGTGGAGCATGTCGTCGATTTTGAGGCTCATTCACTCCATTATGGAGCCTCATCATAATTTTATTTTTAATTTACTATGCTCTAAACTGTTAGCTGTCCTCATAATCTAAGCATACTGGATTTTCAGGTATCATTTCCGCGGTTCAAGAAATAAAGAAAAGATGTCAAACAATTGTATAAGAGATTCGGTCAGTGCTGGATTGTATAAATAGCCATGACGATAAAACTGTGGCTAGCATCGTGGCAAATAGTTCTAGCCACGGGACTATTTGTCACGTCAGGCCAGCCGTGGCAAGTTATCTTTTGTCACGGATTTTTGATCAGTGGCCACGGTTATTTGGCCTCACTAAAACTCAATAATTTTGTAGTGGCATAATGAAGATCTTTTGTGATAACTCAAGTGCGATTCGCATCACTGAGAATCCTGTTGAGCACTCAAGAACTAAGCACATCGACATAAGGTATCATTTTATTAGAGACCTTTATGAAAATGGTATCATTAACATGGAATTTGTGCTCCGAACAACAATTGGTTGATATTCTCACCAAACCTCTAGAAACTGCAACGTTTTAACACTTACGGCAGTCTATTGGTGTTGTTTTGGTTCATTAGATTTCTATCTTTTTAATTGCCACCGGTTTTATCTATATCTTTTGGGCGATAAAAGCTTGAAGTTCCAGTGTAGTGTTGTTTACATTCCGCATTTGTTTCTAGTAGTTGTATTTTGTTTCTGTTAGGTATCAAAGTATCCAAAGAAATCCTTATTTTCTTGTAAAAGTAAGGTCGCTCATTTTGTTATTTTGGGAATGACATCAAATGGGGGAGAGTTATTAATTGAACTTGTGCTTAATTGCCATATCTTTGTGGGGAGTGCGGTTGTGGAATATTGTAGGAGTTATCTTGTATCTTTATAAACTCCTTGATGAATACACTATGTTTTGACTATGTGAAATCATCGAAACAAAGTTGATTGTTCTTTTTTAGTCATGAATTATCTCTTTGAGAATTTCATTATGATCCCGTAGTTTTCGTACCTTTGCCAACTTATATTGATAAAAAGGGGGAGAATTATTTGGTAGTTCACACTACATACATATGGTTTACAGATCATTATGTAAGGGGGAGTGGTTTTCATTGTGAGATGAAGTATTGACTAAAGGGTAGTGATACATATCACCGTAGTATTATTGTCAAAGTTGTGATGCAATTGAACTTTGATTCTGTGTAATAATACTATGACACTGTATAACAATGATTGAGAACATCTGTTTTCTTATTGTTATGGCTACGGATCTTCAACAACAATGATGCTGATTTGAACACGTTCAGAATCATTGGAGTACTTGGAGTAGCGAAGAATCTAAGGAATGTTGAAAATCCAAGGAAATCAAGCATGGTGGATGACAAGCTACAAAGTTTATTTATTTTGTAATGTATTGATAGTTTTGTCACTAAAATTGACAAAGGGGGAGATTGTTGGAGCACTGCTCGGTCGAACTCGCAAGCATTGCTATCTCAAGCTTGTTTGTCAAGTTTAGTTGATCAAAACTATATACTTGATTTATAGTCTACTCATAGCTATGTCTCGGATTATAATAAAATGTGTTGTTGAGCTTTAGACTTCACGAGGTTCATCGATTGAAGACGAAGATCTACTGAGGAGAGCTTGGAGGAACTTCATCAACAAAAGGTATATGGAGACTAAAACTTATCTATCACTCAGAAGTCTATTCTATCTATCTTCTAATGAGACTAAGTCATATAGCTATATAGACTTTTATATTATACACATTTGATATTTTGAGCTGAGTTTATCTCACGTATCTATTTCTCGAAATATGTGTTGGAAGCTTTTTGCTTTAACTATGTTCATCATTATTCTTGACGAGTTTAGTTGGAGATAATTTATTTGTTGGAAACTAAATAGTAAGTCAAAAGATGATCATGTGAAAATTTCCTTGAAACATCTTACATGATTTGTGTGAGACAATCATTTGATGTCGACTTAGAAAGTTTCATATTGATCATTCGATCACTTGAAAATTACTTGAAGCTAATGGTATGTGTGAGACAGCCATTGTCGTCTTCTAAGGATGTTTTAATGATTGAAATGGGAGGTTAGAACAATTGACCATGTATGGATACAACACGGTATGCATACATAGTATGCGAACTGTATTGTTATAATTCAGGTCCGGGAACCTTGTTTGCGTACCTAGTATGCGAACGGTTTCACCTGAGTTAGGTCCGGGATGGCTGTTCGCGTACCTGGTTTACGAACGGCTGGACAGACCAAGGTACGGAGCTGTTGTTCGGGTACCTGGTTTGCGAGCACAGTGGTTAGGTTCTAAAATCGCCTAAGTATGATTCTCATACTCATGAACTAAAACATTTATGAATTAAGGAATGCAATCTTTGCAAACCGTGGCTTAATGTACATGAATTGATTCTTGTGTAAGTACTTTGTACGATTATGAATCAATCTGATTTTGTTTCAATTTGTTCATATATATTTCTATGAGATAGTGAACAATTGAATAACTCTATTTGAAACACAATTAGAATCATTTGATTATCTTTCATAATTCATTGATCATCATATTCGATCTACAAGTGTTAGATGAATTTGGTTAAGACAAAAGTGTTCATATGGCTAACTTCGGTTAACTGTTATTGAGCCAACTCAATATACACGTTTAGGTACGGTTACCCATATCTAAATGAAGGTATATTTCATTTGTGTGTAACAAGCTAAGACCATCTAACGGTGGAGATTAATTGCTTTATTATTAAGCAGACTTAGCTTGAATCTTAAATCAGGATTTCATCTAACGGTGAATATTGAATGCTTTGTTACTAAGTTATCTTAGCTTTGATTGTAAGCAACCCTGATTTGAAAGACTATATAAGGGAGAACTCTAGCAACTGGAAAACCTAATCCCGACACTTTTCTGTGACCTAGTTGCAAACTAGAGTCGATTCTCCTTTAACCTAGGTTTTTCCAAAACCATGTTAGGTTAACGACTTGAAGACTTCATTTGGGATTTGTGAAGCCAGATCAAACTATTTTCTTTGTAGTTGCATATTCTGATCTTACTTATTCTATCGTGTTGAGTACTATCTTCTCTAAGATTTGCTCGAGATTTATCTCCGATAAGTAAGATATAAAAAGTAATCAGAACAGTTTTTCGTCTCAGACTCTTGTGATTCCGCAATAACTTTTTCTATTAATCGGTTGGGTTATTATGAGGTGATTGATATTTCTAGGCTGCTCTTCGGGAGTATAAGACCGGATTATCAATTGGTTCTCGTTCACCTTGATTTATCAAAGACGGAACAAAAATCGAATAAAGAATATACATATCTGTGGGAGACAGATTTGTATATAAGTCTTCGACTTTGGGTCGTAGCAACTCTTGGTTGTGGGTGATGTTAGAGCACTACTCGGTCGAACTCGCAAGCGTTGCTATCTCAAGCTTGTTTGTCAAGTTTAGGTGATCAAAACTATAAGTCTTGATTTCTAGTCTACTTATAGCTATGTCTCAGATTAGGATAGAATGTGTAGTTGAGCTTTAGACTTCACGGCGTTCATCGATTGAAGACGAAGATCTACTGAGGAGAGCTTGGAGGAACTTCATCAACAAAAGGTATGTGGAGTCTAAAACTTATTTATCACTCAGAAGTCTATTTTATTCTATCTCCTATTGAGACTAAGTCGTATAGCTATATAGTCTTTTACATTATACACGTTTGATATTTCGAGCTGAGTTTAACTCGCTTATATCTTTCTCGAAATATGTGTTGGAAAGATTTTTTGTTTAACTACGTTCATCATTATTCTTGACGAGTTTAGTTGGAAACAATTTATTTGTTGGAAACAAAATAATGAGTCAAAATATGATCATGTGAAAATCGCCTTGTAACATCTTACATGACTTGTGTGAGACAGTCATTTGATGTAGACTCAGAATATTTCGTATTGAGCATTCGATCACTTGAAAATTACTTATAAGCTAATAGTTTGTGTGAGACAACTATTGTCGTCTTCTAAGGATGTTTCAATGATTGAAATGGGAGTTTAGAAAAATTAAACCATTGTCTGGATATAACACAGTATGCATACCAGTATGCAAACTATTGTAGTATGATTCAGGTCCGGGAACCAAGTACGCATACCCGTATGCGAACGGTTTTAACTATTAAAATCCGGGAACCAAGTTTGCATACATGTTTGCAAACTGTTTCACCTGAGTTTGGTTCGGAACTACAGTATGCGTACCCATTTGTGAACTATCGGACATGACCAAAATCCGGAACTCTAGTTTGCGTACCTGTTTGCAAACTGAGTTGGTTTAAGTTCTAAAATCGGTTAAGTATGATTTCATACTCATGAACAAATACATTTATAAAGTAAGGAATGCAATCTTTGCAAACCGTGGCTAAAATGTTCATCAATTGATTCTCTTGAATCAATCCGATTTTGTTTCAATTGTGTCTTGTATACTTCTATGAGAATATAAACAATTGAACAACTCTATGAGTAACACAATTAGATTCATTTGATCTAGAAGTGTTAGATGAATGTGGTTGATACAAAAGTGTTCATATGGCTAACTTCGGTTAACTGTTATTGAGCAAACTCAATATACACGTTTAGGTACGGTTACCCATACCTAAATGAAGGTATATTTCATTTGTGTGTAACAAGCTAAGGCCATCTAACGGTGGAGAGATATTGCTTTGGTTTTAAGAAAACTTAGCTTAAATCTTAAATCAGGATTTCATCTAACGGTGAATATTGATTGTTTTGTTTCAAAGCAATCAAATCCTGTTTTGAAGACTATATAAGGGAGAACTCCAGCAACTGGAAAACCTAATCCCCACACCTATTGTGTGATACTAGTTGCAACTAGAGTCGATTCTCCTTTAACCTAGGTTTTTCCTGAAACCATTATAGGTTAACGACTTAAAGACTTTATTGGGATTCTGAAGCCAGACCCAACTATTTTCTCTGTAGTTGCGTGTTCTGATCTTACTTGTTCTATTGTGTTGATACCTATCTTTTCTAAGATTTGCTCGAGATTTATCTCCGATAGGTAAGATATAAAAAGTAATAACAAAGCTCTCCGTCTCATTCTTTGTGATTCCACAATAACTTGTTCTACTACCATATAGTTAAGTTATTGTGAGGTGATTGATATTTCTAGGTTGTTCTTTGGGAATATAAAACCGAATTATCAATTGGTTCCTGTTCACCTTGATTTATCAAATGACGGAACAAAAAATTCGTAGGTATTTCTGTGGGAGATAGATTTATCTATCAAAATAGACTTTTCTGTGGGAGACAGATTTGTTTATAAAGTCTCCGACTTTGGGTCGTAGAAACTCTTAGTTGTAAGTGAGATCAGCTAAGGGAATCAAGTGCGTAGAGTCCTGCTGGGATTCAGAGGAGTAAGGAACGCGACTGTACCTTTATCGGTGTGAGACTTGGTTAGGGATCAACTACAATCCAGTCCATAGTTAACTTGTAGTAGACTAGTGTCTGTAGCGACTTAATACAGTGTGGTGTTCAAACCTGGACTAGGTCCCGGGGTTTTTCTGCATTTGCGGTTTCCTCATTAACAAAACTTCTGGTGTCTGTGTTATTTCTTTTCCGTATTATATTTTCTATTTAATTGAAATATCACTGGTTGTGCGTAGTTCAATCAATTGGTAAATCCAACCTTTGGTTGTTGATTTAAATTGATTGACACTTGAACATTTGTCTTTGGTACCGTTCAAGTTGTTTCTCTTAATAATCAGGCTCACGGATTGAATCTGTTTTATTTGATGATTACATTGAGAAACAGAGTTATAATTCTTGGATATATTTCCTTGATTGAGGCTGACTGTCTAGTTTATTCTCTTGGAATTATATTGGAGTTAGTCCATACAGATTGCCTAACGAAATATTGGATGTGGTTGTTAGACCCACGCTTTTTTCAGGTGAGATCAGCTAAGGGAATCAAGTGTCCAGAATCCGGCGTGGTTCTAGAGGCGTAAGGAACGCGACTTTACCTTAATCGGTGTAAGACTTGGTTAGGGATCAACTACATTCCAGTCCGAAGTTAACTTGTAGTAGGCTAGTATCTGTAGATCTTAATACAGTGTGGTGTTCAAAGATGGACTAGGTCCCTGGGTTTTTCTGCATTCGCGGTTTCCTCGTTAACAAAATTTCTGGTGTCTATGTTATTTCTTTTCCGCATTATATTTGTTTATATAATTGAAATATCACAGGTTGTGCGTAGTTCAATCAGTTGATAAATCCGACTTTGTTTGTTGCATATATAATGGTTGACACTTGGGCATTGGTCTTTGGTACCGTCCAAGTTATTTCTCATATCAATCAGGCTCACGGATTTTTATCTATTCGATTTGCTGATTGTGTTGAGAAATAGAGATAAAACTCTTTGATATATCTCCTGATTGAGCTCGCTTTTAAGTAGGTGCTCTCGGAATTATATTGGAGTTTAGTCCATACAGATTTCCGAACGAATTACTGGGTGTGGTTGTTATACCCTCGCTTTTTCAATATTAATGACACATATTACCGTTCCATGCTATTTTCAAATGATAAACTTGAATCATTGTTCCGAACAATAAATTGTTCTCCACCGAATTTGATCAAGTATGAACAAATGTTCATTAAGCTTAGTCATTATATTTCGAGAAATTCATAAACTAAATATATAGTTCTCGAATCGAAATCTTGTCTATGCAAGCTAGTCTAATTAGTTATGCGACAATCGTCTCAAAGATAGGAAGGAGAATATAACTTGAGAAATAGGTGGTTCAGTCTTCACTTACCTTTTGTTGATGAAGTTTTCCAAGAGCTTTGGTTGATCTTCGCCTTCAAACGGTAGAACGCAAATGATGACTGGCTCATTTCTCAACTACTTCCATCATAGACCGAGACTTAACTAATTGTAGACTAGAAATCAAGATATAGTTTTGACAACTAAATTTGACAACAAGCTTGATATAGCAACACTTGTGAGTTCGACCAAGCAATGCTCTAACAATCTCCCCATTTGTCAATTTCAGTGACAAAACTATTTAATACATACGGATAATAAAAATAAAGTTTAAAAAACTCCACGATCCATCATGCCTTGATTTCCTTGAACTCTTCGCTGTTCCAGGTTGTAATGATTCTGAACGTGTTCAACTTAGCATCATTGTTGTTGAAGAACTGATTTCATAGCGATAACAACTTTGAAAATAATATTCCCAATTATTGTTATACAGAAACAAAGTATTATTATCTTATCTCCAAAGTTCAATTGTATCTCAACTCTGAAGTAATACTACGGTGATATATTTCTCCCCCTTAATCAATACTTACATCTTTTGTTTAATAGGTAAACCCATTGCTTAAATGATTCACCCCCCCCCCCCGTACATAATGATCCGTAAACCATATGTATGTAGTACGAAACTACTAAATAATTCTCCTTCTTTTTGTCAATAAAATTAACAAAGGTACGAAAACCGCGGGATCATAATGAATACGACCAAAAGATATCTCGAGTTTAAGGAAGATGGAGATACTACATAATAACATAGTTAACTCCTAATATCAACTTATTTTAGATGATATTACACAGTAATAAATACTTAGCGCTCATCCTAGGAGATTAAAAAGATACAAACATCCCCTTTATAATTCCATAGCCACACTCCCCACAAAGATATAGTAATTAAGCAAAAGTTCATTTAAGAACTCTCCCCCATAAAATGTCATTCCCAAGAGAATAACATGAGTGACCTTACTTTTGTGAAAAAGAAGGATTTGGTGGACACTAATAAATCACAAGGATTTGTATCCAGTATCGACATAAATTAATCTCAAAGCCAGTTACGAACAACGAAACAAATTTTACTCGATTTTACTCAACATAAGAGAATCTTACGGAGTGTGTCAAGCAACAAAACACGAAAGTGTGATCACAGGAAGATCAATACTGCGAGAAAAATCTCAAAGAGTTTATTTTATTTTCTGTTTATAAAAACATAATAGATTTAACTTCTGAGCGTATATGAAATATTAGCTCGATTCACGAGATCGTAAAGGCACAATATTTCATAAGAATTTTTTAAACCAATTAATGATTACATATTGCAAGTTCATCTTCCAACAACTCTAGAATTTAAATAAATAAATCTAAAAACATGCAAGATGAAAAACGTTGGAAATAGCTATGTGTAATCATAATCTTTGTTATACCAAACCCTGGTTATCCTTCTCAAGAATAAAATCCTCAAAAGAAGTTTCCTAGATAACAAAAATCAAATAAAACAAAATCATATGTAGTCTGCGACTTGCGTTTTGAGAGAGCCGAGGTCTTCAGAGGCTTTTCCCAGTTCCGAATTTAGAAGTTTGAGATCCCTTTTGGCAGCAGACAATTGTTCAAACACCACTTTGATGTCACTCATAATGTTTCCAACCAAATCTTGAGACATCTGAACCGGTCTTAACCTTGTGTGTTCTTGAGAAAAGTAACATGATATGGTGATAGGCTTATCGTAGAACTCAACAATACATGTGTGATCATCATCCTCTTTTTTATTATCTTCCTTTATGCTATTTGATAACTTAGAAGCATCCATGGCGTGAATGTTCTAGAGTTTTACAAACACCTTTGAATATAATACTTGGTGGGAGAACTTTATATTAATATATCACAGTTTCTAGGTTTAGAACCCTAGAGGAAGAGAGACTCGTTATAGAATCTTCTTGGAGAGGCTTTGACTCAAGATCCGGACCAGTTTCGGAAATTAACACACATGGGGCTGCGAGCACAAGAGATGTGTCCGGACTCATTTAAATAAACACTTCTAATCAACCTTGTTCTTAGCTCAACGGATAAAAATCTAGAGCACAAGAAATAGTTGTGATTACTAGAACAAAGATGAAATAACTACTAAAAGGTTTAGAAACAGAAAATACGGTACATAGTACCAAACCATTATGTGTCAAGAAGAATATCATTCTTGAACTTATTTTGCATCTTCCTTTCCATGATTTAGGAAGAGGCAAAATTTACAATAGTCAAATTATGTTATAGTAGGCATCCATTAAATGCCTATCACGAACAACATGATTCTTCGATAAACATCTATGATTTTTACCTGTTTTAGTAAATAACCAGTTTTCATCTTTAAGGGAAAAGGATGTAAAATTCTTACATATATTTGGCATGCTCTTGGCCTTCCTGAAGTTCTTGATTTTTCTAATCTGTTTTCTGAACTCAGAAATAATATGTTTAACCTTAGTGCGAATGTTCGAACCAGAATTAGCTTCTAAGATAGATCCCTTCAGTGTCCCTTTTTACCTGTTAATTTCATAAAAAATACTTGGAGAAGTATTTGGATTACCATTCAAATTAGAGTTTATCCAACAGGGAACATTGGATCTAGTCTTGATCTCTGCTCGATTAACCTTTTGAAAATCATTACAATTGTGAAAAAGCTTTGTAGAGCATTTATAGGAAAAACTCGGTTTATCACAGCACATATTCCTTTCCCTAAAGGTCGGAAGTTGACAACCTACATTGTTAAGCGTATTAGTCTTAACATATGTTTTTGGTTTGATCACTTCTTATGATGCCCAAATAAGTACATCATGAATTTTTTCATCCCTTATGCGAAAACGACATTCCTTTTGTAGGTGACCATTTTTACCGCAATAATAACACCTGTATCTGGAACCTCGTATGTTGTTCTCGGAGGTTGATATTTGCTCCTCTGACCTTCAACTACTGATCTAGATATTTCACATTTAGTGAAAACCTTGGGTTGACATGAAGCACTAGTTTTTACAAATTTTACCTTTGTGCTTATACTTGGAGCATCTATTCCCTTATAGCCCAATCCTCGTGTATTACGATGATTTTTACTTGCTCCTAGCATAGTGGAAGATTTGTTTGAACTATTCACAAACTTTTTCAAGTTTTCTTCCAACAACACGATATTATCATTAGTAGCAGTTAAATCATCCTCAAGCTGTTTTTCTCGAGTGAGAAAAAAACTTTCTCTGTTGATAGTTAAACATTGCTTCCTTCGTTGCAAGTTTTTCTTCCAACATAATGAGATTATTACGAAGCCTTTCACATTCTAGGTTCCTTGAATGTGCTTCTTCTTCGCGATCTTTAAGAAGAGATTGTATTGACCGATAATCAAAATTATAACCTTTAATGATCTTTCTCAGTTTATTGTTCTCTTGACAGAGAGGAGTCAGAAACGGACTTAGACACGACATCGGTCTTTTTCCTTTTAAGAGATGGTCAAAAAACTTAATGTATTGTGAGACTTCCTCATTAACATCTTCATTAATATCAGAATCACTTTCGTGAGAAAGTTCATCCAACTGTTCTTCTAGGCGTGTTTCCCAGTTATCCACAGTTTTAAATGATACAATATACGTGATAGTTTTCTCATGTGAACCTACCTCTTGAATCATGTCTGAATGTGAAAAGACGAGGGTACCCAAATATACCTCAATCTAAACCTTTTCCACCTATAAGTCCTTTTCTCCGAAAGTGATTGTCTATAGACTGAGTCGAGACAATACAACTAATCGGTTCATACTTCGTGTTATCGTCTATGGATACAAGATCGAGACAATACAACAACGAAGTATGATTACTTGATAATAGGTTCGGACTTAACCAAACACTATAAGATTGTTATCAAGTAATTAGGAATTAAGGTTTGTGTATTTTACTTCTAATTATAATAAATCAATTATAATTGCGGAAATATAAAAGTAAAAGACACAGCAAGATTTTGTTAACGAGGAAACCGCAAATGAAGAAAAACCCCGGGACCTTGTCCAGAATTGAATACTCTAAGAATTAAGCCGTTATACAAAATCTAAACCAAATTCGTATAGTTGAGACCAAGCAACTAAACCAATGTTCACATAGTTCCCTCAGTATCCCTGCGCCTCCAACTTGTAATAAGTCACGCACTTGGAACAATTCCTTTGGTTCGTATTCCAAACAGTAAAGGAACAACAAATCTATTCGGTAACAACTCTTTTCAAACAACGTGATATGAGTTTGACAAAAGGCTCTTCCGTTTATCCCAATAAACTCCTTTGCCGGGTTCTTAGATCAATCTATTCAACAACTACCAAAGTAATTGTTTAGACTATGCAATCAATACTCTTAATCACAAAGAAATGTATTGATGTCGATCTACGCAACTAATCAATCCAATCTACCAAAAGATAAACCGATTATAGTTGGATCCCCAGCCGATCAAGTTTTGTGCACACCATAGATTATGAACCCAAATCAGAAATCATCTTCGTCTTCAAATCTTCTTAGATTTTCAATAAACACCTGCACACAATCAACTTGAATCTCTTGTGATCAATCACTCACAGAACGAGTTCTGTTAACAATGGATTATCATAAGATGTCTTTAGATCTACAAACAGTTCTAAAGATCCCCGTCGAAACTTCGATCTAGTTTGAGTGAATCTTATATCAGAAGAAAGATTCTCAAGCATAAACAAACTAGGTGCAATCAAAGTTCAACAACCGTTAGTCAATCAAATCAATCATAAACTAATAATAAACTGCAATTATCTAGTTTCCCACCAACGGTACTCGTAGAGCTTCCCAATCCCAAAGAAGTCTTTAAAACGAGCGGTCATAAGAGATTTCGCCTAATTAGGGTACTTTCCTCTCCGAATAGACGGATCCACCAGTAACAACACAACTAGGTAGTTTTGATGGATCTGAGGATTAGTTTGCTCGAAATGCAAACTTCAATATTTATAGACCAAGGAAGTTTGGACACCAAGGAATTTCCAAAACCGAATATTCTCAAAGATATGCAATAAACGCCCAAATCGGTTTTCATAATTCCTGGAAATGCTCTGTCCAAATATTGACCGAAATCTCAGTAGAAAATCTCCAATTAGTAAATGCACATTACCAATTTTTATTTTCTAAAGATATGCATTTAATTGCAGGAAATTAAAAGCATATAAAACTAAAAACCTTAATTAAAAGATTCTCAATTTATTTCGATCCGGGATTCTCCTTTATTTATTAAGGAATATCTTTGAACAATAATAGATAAGAATTACTGCACATGTTCAAAGTATGTCGACATCTTTACTCTGTAAATCCTTTTTCATATTTACAATCTTGGAACCGATTTGCCACACTTCCAAACGAGTTTAGAATTGGTTCATCTGATTTCCAAGAACTATGTGATTGATCAAAAACATTCAATCACCATTCATGGGTTTAACGTTTCTACCAAACACAGAGTTCGGTTCTACCTCCAAGTGGCTACTAGGATCGGTCACAATAGTTTCCAAAACTTTGTTAACTAAGTACCAGGATCGGTTGCACAAGTTATAGGATCGGTTGCACCAATTACTAAAACTTGTTAACCTACTACAAGGATCGATTACACATCTTGTGATTAGTCCCACCAAGTTCTAGGATCGGTTACCCTATGACTAGGAATGGTCACACCAATTACAAATATCGATCATACCATCTCAGGTGATTACTTAAGATTGGTTTCACTAATAAAAGTCATACCGATACATAAGTCAGACATTGTGAATAGTTTTACCAAGATACATAATCAAGTTATGAGTGGTTAAACTAAACACACATATTGGTAATCCAAAGATTTGCAATGAATAACAATACCAATAAGCCTAGCGATTTCCATTTCGATTCACAAAACAAGTTTATGAATTATACTTCCTTTAAACGAATGTAAAACATTGTTTCCTAGGACGAAATCTTCACCCATACCCATACATAATCACAATAGCATTCATACGATTATGTCGATGTCTTATATACGAAGTTCAAAAGATAGGCGTTATACTTCATATTATAATTCCTTAATACCACGTCTAACTAGAGTATAATCATTCACAGCTTCGCAGTTACGTTTTCAATATAGCACGACTTGAAAGATACGTTAGGAATGAAACAGTTCAAGTCAAAATATTACTAACCTCAAGTGGAAGGATGATGTCGTCGTTGTAGTTTTTTACTTCTTCACATTCTTCAAGTCTTCAAGTAATACTTGTATGTCTCATATCCTAATAACTTTCTAGCTAACCTATACGAAGTTGACTCTAGTAAATAATCAAGCGACTCTTTAAATGAGTTTTGGTTCACTAAAATATGACAACCAAACTTGACATACCAACGCTTGGTGGGTTCAACCGAGCTATGCTCTAATAAAATGATTCCGAACTAGTGTTACGTTTTTAGAGATTTCGTCTCTGTCCATATAGTTAGACTGCTTCAAACACAGACTTATTAGGCCTGAACGTGTTTGCCTGCTCTGATACCAATTGAAAACACTGGGGGTACCAAAATACACCACCAACTTTTTCGTAGGCAATATGTATGGACAAACTCAACACAATTCCGAGAGTAGAAACTCAATCAAGGAAAGTGTCTAGAGTTATATCTCTCTCCTTCTGGTTGTTAGAACGTTTACAGAACTGAATCCGTGAACCTAACTACACAGAGAGTTCTTGGCCGGTACCAAAGATCCAAGGATCAATCAAGTCTTATCCAACTAACAAGGTTGGACCTAGCTACTGTGATTGATCAACTCACAACCTATGCTATTTCAATTATAAAGATAAACAATATAATGCCAAAAAAATAATAACACAGACACCATAAATTTTGTTAACGAGGAAACCGCAAATGCAGAAAATCCCCGGGCCCTAGTCCAAATTTAACACCAAACTGTATTAAGCCGCTACAGACACTAGCCTATTACCAATTAACTTCGATCTGGAATGTAGTTGAGCCCGAACTCAATCTCCCACTGATTCAGGTACAGTCGCGCTCCTTACGCCTCTTGAATCCCAGCAGGACTCCGCACAATTGATTCCCTTAGACGGTATCACACCAACTAAAAGTTTCTTCAACTCAATTGAAGACTTTAAACCAAATCTGCCTCCCACAGATTAAGCCTATAATTGATTTCCTGATTTACGATCTAAACGGATGATCAGATCAAACGAAAGATCCGGGTGATGAAAATCGATAGCAACTTAGACAAAAGTCTGGCTATCCTGAAAATACGGACTTTTGCAACCCGAAGTGCAGCCTAGATTATTATTCACCTCACAATTTTAAAACTTTTGGAATCAACAAAGTATGAGACGAAGAAACTTTGTTGATTACTATCTATCTTGATTGATGGAGCAAGGCTCAACAAATAATCAAGATCAAAATACTTGAGTTATCATGATAAAAGATAACTGGACTTGGCTTCACGAATCCCAATGAAGTCTTTTTAGTCGCTAAACCCTAAAAGGTTTTCTGGAGAGGACTACTCTAGATACAACTAGGACACACCAAAAATTAGTGTCAGGATTCAAAGATCCCAGTTTCCAAGAGTTCCCTTTATATAGACTACAAAGCTAGGTTGCTTTAGGTTTAAGCTAAGGTAGCTTTGGAACCAAACAATAAATATTCACCGTTAGATGAAAGCTTTGAATCTTAATCACATATACAAGATATACACTCTGGTTATGTAAACCGTAACCGAACCGTGTATAAAGACTATGTCCAACATGGTTAGCCGAAACTAGCCGATTTGGACTTAAAAGCTTAACACTCATTTTCATGTTCACTAAGACATTAATCTTGAGTCATAATCATGTGATTAAATGAGTCTAGTGTTAATTAGAAAATTGATCAAATGAAAATTACTTTATAGAAGTAATTTAATTATACTTGAATCATAATCGACATAGTTGGTAAATGTACAAAGTACAATTACTTGGATCGTTCTTGAATCGGCAGAGTCACAGTACGCAAACCGGTTTGCAAACTTATATGCAATGACCGAGTTACGGAGTTGACGGAACTTTTGTAGCTCACATACCGGTTTGAAAACTTCGAATCAACTCAAAGTTCCGGAGTCAACAGAACTTTTCAAATTCACGTACCGGTTTGTAAACTTAAGACATTTAATACCGGTTCTAGAGTTCACAGAACTTTTTCAGTTCACGTACATGTTTGGATACTTAACTGGTTTTAGAACATAGAACTGTTTTGGCTCGCATACCGGTTTGATTATTTTAACCCGGTTCCCTTACCACAGTTCCAAAATGGTTTGTATAAAAATACATACCTATCTGGATCATGAAACAATCAGATTTTTCCATGATGTACATACGAATATGCATATTACACTGTTGATGGGTGAAAACAATTTGCTGGTTTTTTAGGAAAGTAAAGAGACAAGTGTGCGGGCGGAGACTCCTCGACCAAGTAAATTGCTTAAACCTTTTTCAAACAGATGCACTGCATGGGAGTTCTTTGAGTTCGAGAGATCAATCTTTAGGACTCCAGCCTAAACCAAGATGAAAAGACGAGGTACCAAAATATACCTCAATCTAAAACTTTTCCACCTAAAGTCCTTTCTCCGAAAGTGATTGTCTATGGACTGAATCAAGACAATACAACTAATCGGTTCACACTTCGTGTGATCGTCTATGGATACGAGATCGAGACAATACGACAACAAGATAACTTGTGTGATTGACTATGGATGCAAGATCGAGACAATACAACAACGAAGTATGTTTACTTGATAATAGGTTCGGACTTAACCAAACACAATAGGATTTCTATCAAGTAAATAGGAATTAATGTTTGTGTATTTTACTTCTAATTATAATAAAACAATTATAATTGCGGAAATAGAAAAGTAAAAGACACAGCAAGATTTTGTTAACGAGGAAACCGCAAATGCAGAAAAACCCCGGGACCTTGTCCAGAATTGAATACTCTTAGGATTAAGCTGCTATACAAAATCTAAACCAACTTCGTATAGTTGAGACCAAGAAACTAAACCTATAGTTCACCTAGTTCCATCTGTATCCCTGCGCCTCCAACTTGTAATAAGTCACGCACTTGGAACAATTCCTTTGGTTTGTATTCCAAATAGTAAAGGAACAACAAATCTGTTAGGTAAAAACTCTTTTCAATCAAGTGATATAAGTTTGACATAAGGCTCTTCCGTTTATCCCAATAAACTCCTTTGTCAGGTTCTTAGATCTATCCAATAACAACTACCAAAGTAATTGTCAAGATTTTGCAATCAATACTTCAAATCACAAAGAAACGTATTGATGTCGATCTACTCAACTAATCAATCTAGATTATCACAAAGATAAACCGATTATAGTTGGATCCCCAGCCGATCAAGTTTTGTGCACACCAAAGATTATGAACCCAAATCAGAAATCATCTTCGTCTTCAAATCTTCTTAGATCTTCAATAAACACCTGCACACAATCAACTTGAATTTCTTGTGATCAATCACTCACGGAACGAGTTCCGTTAACAATGGATTATCATAAGACGTCTTTAGATCTACAAACAGTTCTAAAGATCCCCGTCAAAACTTCGATCTAGTTTGAGTGAATCTTATATCAGAAGAGAAGATTCTCAAGCATAAACAAACTAGGTGCAATCAAAGTTCAACAACCGTTAGTCAATCAAATCAATCATAAACTAATAATAAACTGCAATTATCTAGTTTCCCACCAACGGTACTCGTAGAGCTTCCCAATCCCAAAGAAGTCTTTAAAACGAGCGGTCGTAAGAGATTTGTCCTAATTAGGGTACTTTCCTCTCCGAATAGACGGATCCACCAGTAACAACACAACTAGGTAATTTTGATGGATCTGAGGATTAGTTTGCTCGAAATGCAAACTTCAATATTAATAGACCAAGGAATTTCCAAAACCGAATATTCTCAAAGATATGCAATAAGGGAAAAAACGGTTTTCATAATTCTTGGAAATACTCTGTCCAAATATTGACCGAAATCTCAGTAGAAAATCTTCAACTAGTAAATGCACATTACTAATTTTTATTTTCTAAAGATATGCATTTTAATTGCAGGAAATTAAAAGCATATAAAACTAAAAACCTTAATTAAAAGATTCTCAATTTATTTCGATCCGGGATTCTCCTTTAGCTATTAAGGAATATCTTTGAACAATAAAAGATAAGAGTTATTGCACATGTTCAAAGTATGTCGACATCTTTAATTTGTAAATCCTTTTTCATATTTACAATCTTGAAACCGATTTTCCACACTTCCAAACAAGTTTAGAATTGGTTCATCTGACTTCCAAGAACTATGTGATTGATTATCCTATCAAATCACCAATCATGGGTTTAAACGGTTCTACCAAAACAAGTTTCGGTTCTACCTCCATGTGGGTACTAGGATCGGTCACACTAGCTTTCCAAAAATTGGTTGACTAGGTACTAGGATCGGTTACCACATATATATGGTATCTAACTTGTATTCGGTTGCACAAGTCATAGGATCGGTTACCAATCACTAAGATTTTGTTGAACATCTTACAAGGATCGATTCCCCTACTTGTGATCGGTTGCACCTCTTACTAGGATCGGTTCCCCAATGTCTAGAGTTGGTCATACCAATTACAGTAAATCGATCATACCATCTCAGGTGATTACTTAAGATCGGGTTCACTAATAAAATTCATACCAATACAAAAGTCAGGCCTTGTGGATAGTTTTACCAAGATACATAAAAAATTATGAGCGGTTATACTAAACACACATATTGGTAATCTAAAGATTTGCCATGAATAACAATACCAATAAGCCTAGTAATTTCCCTTTCGATTCATTACACAAGTTTATGAATTGCACTTCCTTTAAACGAATGTAAAACATTGTTTCCTAGGACAAAATCTTCACCCATACCCATACATAATCACAATAGCATTCATACGATTATGTCGATGTCTTATATACGAAGTTCAAAAGATAGACGTTATACTTCGTATTGTAATTCCTTAATACTATGTCTAACTAGAGTATAATCATTCACAGCTTCGTAGTTATGTTTTCAATATGAACGACTTGAAAGATACGTTAGAAATGAAACAGTTCAAGTCAAATATTACTAACCTCAAGTGGAAGGATGATGTCGTCGTTGTAGCTCTTTACTTCTTGAAATTCTTCAAGTCTTCACGTAATACTTGTAAGTCTCATATCCTAGTAACTTTCTAGCTAACCTATACGAAGTTGACTCTAGTAAATAATCAAGCGACTCTTTAAATGAGCTTTGATTCACTAAAATATGACAACCAAACTTGACATACCAACGCTTGGTGGGTTCAACCGAGCTATGCTCTAACACAAGATAATGGTCGTTCCAGAGTCAATTCGGTCACAAAGAGGGATGAGGGTCGATCTGTAGGAGGGAAGCTGAGAAGTGTGTGTGAGATAAATGATGATCTAGGATTATAAATGTATTGAAGGTTTCTGCAAGTTTTGGTGAACTGTTGAGTTCGGTCGAAATTTTTGTTGTTCAATCGTGGATTCAGAAACTTATTTATATTGCAAGAATAGTAGACACATTGATCCCCAGTAAGTGTGATGGTTGCTGGAGTGAGAGAGTGGGAAAGTGGGAAATCGTGGTCAAACTAGTTCTACGTGTGTAGGAGAATTGGTTGATTTTCCATCCACTACTTTCCTAACTCCTTCAACTGCTTGCACGACTTACTCACATTTCTCATCATGGGTGTATACACGTGCCGTAGGCCGCTAGACCAAAATCCTAGTGAATATCCCCCCATGTGACATAATTGATGTCTCTCGAATGTGGAGTCTGCAAGGTAGACGTGTATTTAATTAGTCAGTTGTTTACTTGACTAGACGATGAGTCTTAGTCTTGATGAGTCGCGCATTATAAACGAATGTGGTGTGCTCTGAGACTCATGGATTGAGCATAAGGTTTCTGCTGAGACAGAATAATGGAAAGACGTCGAGTCTTGATGAATTGTCATAAATCGTTTTACCAGTTGGGGTAATAATGATGTTTTGATAACTTGAGCTCGTCTACATCATGAGTTATCGAATGACGAAGAAATATTATAATGGTCGACTGACGAACCAAATATTGATTGATGAACCAATGAAATATGATAGATGGATCAGTGGAATTCCCAAATGTTGATAGTTGAATCAACATGAGGAATATTGCTCGGTCGAGCAATTAAATATTGATAGTTGAATCAATATTGTTAGAAGTGAGCTCTGAAACCAGTTGATCGTGTATTTTGCTAACTTAAGCAATATAGTGTTGATAGATGAGCAAAATAAATAATGCTAGTTTAAGCAAATATTGCTCGTTTGTGCAAATATTGGAATTATTGGTAGCGGGACCAAATAAGATATTAATTAACAATACTGGTAGCTGGACCGAATATTATATAATTAATTAGGATGTTGATTACTGGATCAACATAAAATTATTAGTGTTTCAACTTGCTCGGAATTATGCTTTGTGGAGCATTTGGTTTGAAACCCTAATTTTGATCGATTGTTGATCAATGGATGATTTACTGAAAATCAACCATGAGTGAGATAGGGACCGGCCACATGAGATGGTGGGACGACCATGTAGTACCCAGGTGCTCGAATGAGCATGCACCAAAGTCCTTTGTAGACCAGTTGGTGATAGGATGATTAAATGCTCGTTTAATCATTATTAGAATAGTGCTCATCTGAGCATTAAGTAGTAAAACCTAATTATGAAGAGAGGAGTGACCGACCAAGGGGTATGAAACTGGACCTTGGTGGTCGTGGGACCAGTTGATGGTGGATGGATCACATGCCAAATTGTTTGGAAACAGTTTGAACCCAATATGAACTATAGAAGATTAATTACGTCAAAAATTATAAAAGGGTGTAGGACCGGATTTTGCAAGCCAAAGGGTCGACCTTGGTCGATCAAGGTAGCATGCCCGTGTCACCATGTTGCCCGTGACTCAATTCTGAGAATTTTGATATTTTCTGGTGTGCGTTCGAGCAGTATTTTGGATTTTCAAAAGAGCTTGATCTTGACTGAAACTCTCGATTTTGCTTGAATGAGCAAGTAGAACTTTTCTCGTGCGACCAATATTTTGAGAATATTAAAATAATGATATTTTAATATTTGTCGTGAGAATCCCGGACGGTCGTATGACCATTTGACTTTTTGGCTTTTTGGTAGTTTGAGCAATATTGGAGAAATATGGAAAAATTAGGTTTTCTGCTCAAATGAGGGAGTTTTATGGGACCGGCCAAGGCTAAAGCCTTTCCTTCTTATTTTGCATAGGTTTCTCAAACAAAGGAGCTTTCATGAGATGAGGAAAATAATAAAATAAGATAAAAATTGAAAGGGGAGGCGTGGGACCGGCCACGACGGCATGACCGGCCGGTCGGTGGACTCGGTCCCGTGCGCGCCTCTCTTTTATTATTTTCCTTCCTATTTTGCATAGGTTTCCTCGTTCGTCCATATTTTTGAATGCTCGTTTATGCATTTGGGTGCTCACTTATGCATATGTGGGTGCTCGTTCGTGCATTATTGTTAAGTACACTCGCACCATTTTCTCGGGGCTTACTAGGTGCTGGCCTAAATGCCCGAAAAGTGAATATCTATTACTAATCCATGGAATCCAGTTGAGAATAAGCCATGAAACGAAGTAATGAGATAAAATAGATTATTATATAGAAATTCAATTGATGAATGTTGCATTAGAATTAATCTATGAATGGCTCTATACTAGCATGCAATATGTCTAGGAGCGTTTATTCGAGAATCGAGGTATGAGATGGTAGATACATCATACTCGTTCTGAATATTAATTATGTATAGTCAGGGAACATTGAGACATCCTTAAGACGTTAACGCTCTATACTAGCATGCAATATGTCTAGGAGTCGTCCAATCATCATCGATTCCTATACAGAAGTATTGATGAAATATACGAAGTGTTGAAAGCTCAGTTGAGAGGCTTTAAGGATCACATATTCATGCATGCTCTGAGAGGGTGTACACATAGTCAGAGATTGTGAAATGGGCTTTCACGGATCCTAAATATGAGTTTCACATACGTGTCTGAAGCCGTGTCTGAAATATGCAAGATCATGATTTTACGATTTTAACCTTTGTCGTAAATCCACCATCAACATTAAGTCCCCTGCTTAGTGAGGGACAATCATGTTCCACAGTAAGCACCGGATGGTGATTTTTCTGATTATAAACGAAATAAGCAATTGAACTTAGTCGTAAAAGATATTACCATGATTCTTGATTTACTCCAACGATGTCACGCGTGAGCAATAGCTTGAAATATAACCCTGGTTGTATGATAGAGCGTCGTCCGGTGAGTTTGGAGAGATGAGGCACCGCTGATTTGGGTGGTCGAGCGTCCAATTTTGGTCGGTTTAGCACTTATGGGCCCGGACCCAAAAAAGGAAATCCTTGTTTAATTAGGTTTTTGGAAATAAAAGTTATTATAAAAGGGATGACAAACTTTTTTTTTAATTTCTCCTCCCACGACCGACCACCTTCTTCTTCTCACGTCTGTAAAAAAAAATTGAAGTTCAGCCGGCAACGACCACTGCCATCACCGTCCGGCGGAATTCCGGCCAACTCCGGCACCGATCAAGGTAAGTGGTATTTTTTAAAAAAATTTTACCTTTCGTGATTTGTTTTCATAAAAAAAAAAAATCCATATATCTATATATGCATGCGTGAGTTTTCACAAAAGTTTGCTTTAGGAAATAAATGTTCGTCCATCCGTAAGTTTAAGAAACGAACAATAATCCCTAATATAAGAGAGAGATATATTTTTTGAATAGACATGGTATAATTGTAGTGAAGAAAATTTTGTCTACGAGCTTTCATGAAAACAAAATTTTATTTTTAATATGCGGACTTTCACAAAAATATAATAGACTCTCGTTCCATAGGCGGATGCTCGTTCGAGAGAAAAAAAAATTGCTTGAATTATTCATGTTTTGTTGTAGGACCTATGGCCCATAGATGTGAGGCCCATCTAGATAGTTAGGGTTTACCTTTCACATGTATATAAAGGATATTGTTCCATGTAACCCTATTACTCTGATAATATAGAAAACTTCTCTCTGCCTTTTTACCTTCCCTATATTTCCACTGCAATATGTTATCAGGCATGGGCTCTGACCCTGCCGTAATGGATTTTTTTCTTTTTGTGTTCGCATCAAATCAATCAATACTATCTTGGGACGTTCCATCATAGTCTGGATTTGGTACTTCCATTTGTTTTTGTTCTCTCAATCGTACGCTGAGAAGGTATACCTAAACCCCTTTCTTTATTTCATTTTTTTATATATATATTTTTTAAGCAAAGGTCTTCAAAAAGGATAATGGTCTTCCTCAACAAAAGGCCTTCAAAAAGGCTAATGGTCTTCCTCAACAAAAGGCCTAAGCCAGACAGGAGGGACGGACGAGTACATAGACGATTTGTTGTTTTTTCCCCATTTGGCTAGTTGATGAGCAACATAGTTACAAGTTCTTGGTTGAAAAGAGAAAATACAATCACTAAGAGAAGAAGCAAAAAAACTAAATGTCTTTAAAAATTGCGTCAGTTCTAGGATGCCCATCAAGACAGCCAGCTTAGAATTGGGAAATCAGGTCTTGAGCATCACTTTCCATTATGATATGTGTTAGCTTTAATTCCACAGCCTTCTTCAAAACATCCAAGATAGCTTTAGCTTCATCCTTTTCAGCAGATTCCACATCGAAAACAATAAAAGCACAGAAAGAAGCCTTGCTGGAGAAATCCCTCATCACATAGCATGCACCGTTGTCCTTAGTAATGTCATCATAAGCACCATCAGTGTTACATTTAATCCATCCAAAAGTAGGGGGCTTCCAGTTATCACTAAAGGAAATGGAATGACTAGGTGGGTTTTGAGCTCTGGTTTTAACAGTGAGGAGCATAGCCTTAGCTCTATGGATGACAGCAACATGATTTTCTTGAAGGTTTCTAAAGACTAAATTGTTCCTACTAGTCCATAAAGACCACAAGACAGCAACAAACATGCAATGTCTATCAATAGGAATTCTAGTAATAGGGTCCAACAACCAGAAATTCAACCAATCAATCATAGAACTAGAAGAGAAAGCAGAAGCATTGGCACAGAAAGATGCCAGATTCCAAACATTACTAGCAAAAGGACACAAAACAAGAGCATGCATAATGGACTCACAAGGGTCAGAGCATCTATTACAAGAGACAGAATGCAAAGGCATCCTAGTTTGTAATACAGTTTTAGCAGGCAATACATTTCTAGCAGCTTTCCAAGTAAAAAGTTGAATACAATGAGGAACATTAATTTTCTAAATGCACTTCCAAAGTTTATTATTGGGGAGGGTCCAGACCCTCTTAATCCCAAGTAAGCAGATTTAAAAGAAAATCTGCCATTCTTTGAAATCTCCCAAGCCCTCCTATCAGGAGTGCATAACTGGCTTAAGGGAATGGTGATGATCTTCTGAACAGAAGCATCATCAAAGTGAGTGTTTAGTTTGTCAAATTCCAGGATCTGGTAGCATCATCAATAAAATAAGAAACTTTAACACAAGGGTCAGGAGGGACCAAAGGATAAGGGGTGGCAGAACCTAAAGTAGGGATCCATGTATCACACCATGGATCAATGAATTTACCATCCCCAACAATCCAAGAAATAAAGGGTTTAATCATCTTTTTAATGGTATGGAGACATCTCCAAGTCCAGGAGCAGTAACTAGGACAAGCAGCATTAAGAAAGTCAGTCCTAGGAAAATAATTAACGAGCTTTCAGCACGGTACCTAAAAGACAGTCAGGGTTTTCTATGATTTTCCACGCATTTCTGGCTAACATAGCCAAGTTGTTAAGCTCCGATTTCCTAAAACCAAGACCACTTTCAGACTCAGGATAGCATAAAGCATCTCATCCTAGAAGGTACGATTTTCTATCCTTAGGGTCAAGGGTCTCTCCCCACCAGAATTGACAAAGGTGAGAATCCATCATTTTGCAGAGGTACTTGGGGATAAGAAAAGCACCCATTTGGTATAGAGGAATGGCCTGACCAACATGCTTAACCAAAGTAGTTCTAGTAGTCTGAGATAACAGTCTATGAAGCCAAGAGGTAATCCTAGCATCTACAGCTTGGAGAATACCCATATGGGTCTGGATCTTAGAATCCTGAAAAGCTATAGGGGTGCCAAGATACTTTTCCCTTAGATCTCTATTATGGATATCTAGAATATTAGATAAATGGTTCATAAGAGGTGTAGGAAACTTTTTACTAAACATGATACTAGATTTATCAAAGTTGATTTCCTATCCAGAAGCTAAACAATACTTTTGAAGATAGTCTTTGATAGTTCTAAAATGTTTGTCAGTAGCTTTAGAAAACATGAGGGAATTATCAGCAAACAAGAGGTGTGTCATACAAGGGTCATTCTTACAAACTCTAATTCCTTCAACTAAGCCTTTTCCAGTCCAATTATCAATATAAGAAGATAAAGCTTCAGAACATATGATATAAAGATAGGGAGAGAGAGGATCTCCCTGTCTCAGGCCTCTCTCAGGTTTGATAAGACCAGTAGGACTACCATTCAATAAAACAGAATAAGAGACGGTAGAAACACATTGATGAATTAGATTAACCCAGTGATCAGACAAACCCATTTTAAGTAAAACTTTACTAAGAAAAGACCATTCTAACTTATCATAACTTTGGACATATCAAGCTTGATAGCAGCAATGCCCTTCTTCTTCTTATGATGGTTGAAAACATAGAAAACCTCATTGGCTAGCAGGATATTGTCAGATATGCTTCTTTTTGGGACAAATGCACTTTGGTTCTGGGAGATGAT
Source organism: Papaver atlanticum (assembly GCA_023531105.1). Classification (NCBI taxonomy): domain Eukaryota; kingdom Viridiplantae; phylum Streptophyta; class Magnoliopsida; order Ranunculales; family Papaveraceae; genus Papaver; species Papaver atlanticum. The sequence goes on along the minus strand of JAJJMB010006117.1, from coordinate 355,015 downwards.
GTTATCCAAAATAGGTTTGAGTCTATTGGCCATGGTTTTATATAGGATTTTATAGATAAAATTACATAGGACAATGGGCCTATATTGGGAAACTAATTCAGCCAGAGGGACCTTAGGGATTAAAGCAATGTTGGTGGTATTGAAGACTTTTGCTAAGTGACCAGTTCTAAAACAGGTTTGGGTCATGTCAATGACTGCTTCTCCAACAATGTCCCAGTTTTTCTGGTAGAACAAGCCTGTGAAGCCATCGGGTCTAGGAGCTTTTTTACCACCCATTTGAAAGACAATTTTTTTTTATTTCCTCAGCAGTGAGAGGGAGATTTAACAAGGAGTTATTCTCAGGGGAGAATTTGACTGGTAAGTTTTCTAAAACTTCATCTTGAAATTGTTGAGGTTGGGAGGAGTACATATTTTTAAAGTAATCCACAAAAGGAGTTCCTATGCTGTTTCTATCAGTTAAAACAGTACCAAGAGAATTTTTAATCCAACTAATGGCATTCCTTTTTCTCCTAAAGAGAGTGACTCTATGGAAATAGAGAGAATTTATATCTCCTTCCAACAGCCAGATCTCCCTAGATTTATCTTTCCAGTAAAGCTCCTCAAGATTATACAAGTATTCTAGTCTAGCCCTTAATCTAGAATTAGGGGAGGAATCAGAAGGACTGAAAGTTTGGAGATCTGCCAGTTCTTCTCTAGTAGTTTTGATATTGGTTTGAATATTTCCAAAAGAAATTTTGTTCCAATCCCTAAGGCCTTTTTTTTTGTGTTAAGAAGCTTAGCTTTAAGTTTATAGGCAGGGGAGATAATAACATTAACAGACCAAGCATTAGCTATAATATCCCTTCAAGTAGGGTCTTCCATCCACATAGCCATGAAATGGAAAGGTTTAGGCATAAAATTAACTTCAAAATTAAAACCAATATGCATAGGGAAATGGTCAGAAGAGTCCCTAGGAAGATTATTAACACAAAATTTAGGACATAACAACTCGGCAGAAGGATTAATGAGACACCTATCAAGTCTTTCAAGAATGAGATCAGGACCTTGTTGCATATTAGACCAAGTAAATCTAGGGCCAAAGAAACCAGTATCATGTAAGTCAAAAACATTACAAAAATTCCTAAGATTAAAGAAATCAGTGTCATCAACTTCTAGACCACCATTTTTATCCTCAGGGCCTAAGAGAGCATTAAAATCACCTACAAAAAAATCTGGTTCATCTACTGGTATAGGTGGTAGTATGCATCGGTTTTCCTAGAAGGCTTGTCTTAAGGAACTATTAGGTTCTCCATATATGAAAGAAATGTGACAAGTTTTGGAGTGTATGATATCCTTAGTAGTAACATAGATGCCCCTATTACTAGTGGAAACAATAGTAAGGTCAATTTCCTTTTTCCAAGCCAGCACAAGGCCACCACTCCTTCCAACACAAGGCACATTAGCAGTACAAGGGAAGCCCATATTCCTCAGTTTTCTAGCAGGAGAGTCGTTTTGCATTTTGGTTTCAGACAAGAAAACAATATCAGGGTTAACATTCCTAAGCAGGATGCTAAGTTCCTTATTAGCTGATTTTTTTCCAAGACCACGCACATTCCAACAAACTATGTTCACATTATTAATAGGAAAAGGAGAAGGAGCAACAAGAGAAGAAGGAGAGACAATTGGTGCGGGGGAAGAAAGAACCTGATTGGCAGATTCCTAGTTTCCATTAGATTGAGAATTGTTATTTCCAACAGTAGAGATATTTCCTTGGGTATCATCCAGGTTCAGATCAGCAGCCTCATAAGAGGAATTGTTGCGGACACCATTACCGTTTGAAGCAGCATCAGTAGGTACAGTGAAGTTTCCAAAATCATGAGGAGAGGGATGGGTATTGAAGGTACATTGAGACAAGTTGAAGATAGAAATGTCACCTAATTTGGTGATGGGAGGGCAAAAAGTAGAATAATCTGGTTCAGAGCTATCAATTTTGGGAAAGTTGGTAGTAGAATCAACTAGTAGAGAAGAGGTTGATCTTGTCCTCTTTCTGAGATCATCACGGGGATTAATCTTTATCTTCAGATTAGAAAGAGCATCATGTTCATCTGCTAAATATGGATCTTGTTCTTTTGGTATAACGGATTTTTGTGTAGGAGTTGCAGTCGTCTTGAATCTTCTAGTAGAGTTACTAGTACGGATCGGTTTTATGTTGCTGGACTAAGGGATAGGATTCAGAGCAGTTAAACCCTCAGCTTGACTGCTGACTTTCTTTAAAATAAGTGTTAAGCCATTGACCAAAGGAATGCGTTGCTTGGTTTGATTTGTCTCCACTTCATGATCTGAAGAGTAGTAGATCTGCTACCAAATGGACCGATGTTAATCATGCATTTGAGAGATTCCCTATTGGTAGCATTTAAACTTTGGGCAATAGCTGCAGCCTTTCCTTTACCCACATAACCAGTAGATTCCATCATTTGACTTTGCGTATCTGGTGCTACCTCAACTTGAGTCGATAAGGAATCAACAGTTGAGGTATTTGGAGCGATTATAGGAAGCACCTGTGCTTGAGTGGATGGTACCATGAGTCTAGAAACTGGTGGGTAGACATATTTTTATGCATACGAGCTAGCTTCCTTAATAAGCTTTTGTTTTGCCAGCCAATTGGGACAGACAGCATCTCTATGATTAATAACACGACAAGAATGACAAAAGTTCCTTGGGACCTTGAAGTACCTACATTCAATGAGAAAAGGTTCCTCTCTTCCTCTAGTAAGGAGAGGAATACCAGTTGGGAGAGCTCAATTGATAGGGATTCTCACATAGATTTTAACATTCTTCTTGAGAGGATGAGTACCATATGGATCTTTGGCATCAAGCAGTTCTCCAAGGTTAATTGTAAGCTGCTTCAAATCTTCAAATTCAACACATTCTTTAGGAACATTGCATAAGATAAGCCACATCATTTCTTCTTCAAAAGAGACTTGAAAGTTTGCAGGCCATCCAGTAGGTGGAACCACTCGGAGAACTAAAAGGAATCAACAAGCGAACCAAGGGAATTGTTCATTGACCCTGTTGAAATCACTTTCGACTAAAAATCTGATAAGAACTTTGTTTCTTAATCCACTGAAGTTGGTAACAGTAGGAGTTTGAGCTAGAGGCTACTGATGGCAGATGTAGTATCTGATAGAAGAGGTGGGCACTAAAGTCTCACTGCATACGTAACCCACCATACACCATTTCCAATTAGTATCATTCTCAGCTAGAACAACTGTTTTATCGATGTACACTGGTTCAGATAGGGAAGCAGGAAGATTTTTGAGTAAAGTAAACTTCTCAGCCATTTGAGAGGAGAGGTTTTGGATAGAGGCAGCAGAATGGGTATCACTGGAAAAGTTTGAATCCTCCATAAAGACCTCCGCAAATTCGAAATATAAAGACCTCCGCAAATTCTTCTCAATTTCTTGTTTTCTCAACAAAGAGGAGTCAAAAAAGAAGTGAGGCAAGAAGTCGTCACCTTTTTCTTTTGAAGATATTTCAGCATCTCAACATACTCTAAGATATCCTCATCTACATCTCTATCAATATCCGAGTCACCTTCATCGGAAATTCTATCCAACTGTTTTGGTAGGAGTGTTTCCCAGTTATCCACAGTTTCTACATCACTCGAGGTGATTTCAAGAAGGTTTTCAAATAATGATTCAGATGTGACAATTCCCTCAGGAGGTAAATCCAAAATTTGAACAAAATCATCTTTAGTGTGTTCCATAGTCGACAATATGTCTATAGGTCAGATCGCTACAAACACATACTTATTAGGTCTAAAGGTGTTTGTCTACTCTAATACCAATTGAAAACGCATGGGGTACCAAAATACACCACCAAATTTTTTGTTCGGACCTATGAGATAAAACCTATTACAATTGGAAGTAAACCAACTTAATGATCATTCAACAATATGTATATAGGGTTTATTATTCTTGTACAATCAAAAGATACGTGAACTTGATTATATACAAGAACTCTTGAAGGATCTCAAAAATCAATATCAAAGATAACCAAGTACTATAATAGTACGTGAAATGAATTCCAATAAGAGAAAATCTTGTAATCTGTATTTCAAGATACGAATCCTAAGAACAAGTCTTGTAGGATCACTACAATTTTAATTAAAAAAATTGGTTAACGAGGAAAACTGCACCTGCAGAAAAACCCCGAGACCTAGTCCAGTTTGAACACCGAGTTGTATTAAACCGCTATAAACACTAGCCTACTACCAATACTTCTGACTGGAATGTAGTTGAGATCGAACCCACCGTCACATCGATCCAGTTACATCCGCGCTTCTTAAGTCTCTTGAACCTCGCAAGATTCTAAGCACTTGATTCCCTTAGCTGACATCCTTTATAGCCTAAGAGTTGCTTCAACCTCAGTGAAGACTTTTTGGGTTTTGAATCCACAAAATACCGGTTTTGATTTTCTTTTAGGTGTGAACCAAGGTTTTGGAAATCTTGTGTTTGTTTCGAATATCTATCAGATAAAAGTAGAGATATCAAAAACAAACTTGTAGATTAGGGTTTACAACTTACAATCAGTATGCAAACAGACAAGGAGTCCGTGAACCTGATTTTCGTAAGTGAACTTGGGCGATTCCAAAAATCAATTTCCAAGTTAAGAAAACCCTAATAATTCTATAACAAGAACAACTAAAATAAATCTAGAGATGTCTTGTTAAAACCTCTTAAGGAATTTATGAGATACCTTAATCGAAAGTTTCTTCCTAGTTCTGATTTCGACCAACTAGTGTCGGTATACGATCGTGAAGTGAAATCAATTAAAACCTATGGTTTATAATCAACAACTCTTGAATGGCCTTATATCAGAAGAAAAGGACCTTAAAATAGACAAAAGTTATGAATAACCTAGATTACAAGTTGTGTAACTATCAAAGATAATTAAATGAACTTGGCTTTGTGATCCCCAGGCAAAGTCTTCTTTATCTCACTCTTGTTCACGAAGAACAGAAGTCGTGGAAAATAAGCTATGAAGCTTACACCAATTTTCCAAGGGATAAAAAGTGTAGCGTTCACGAACCCTTTATTTATAGTGAACAAGGTAGCTTGAAATCTAAGCAAATTCCAAGGTGGCTTGAATCCCAAGCAAGCTTGTGAGCTATTTTCCTTTTACAAGACTCTCCTAATTTTGAAGTGTTTCCTAAGTTACAATTCTTTATATTTTTGTGAATAAATCACAATTTAACTTAGGAAGGAATTCTAAAATATCACAAACACTTTAATATGGCAAATAATTGTGTTTGGAAGAATAACCATCTTGCCTAGATGAGGAAACATCAAAAACTTGACTAAAATGGTCTTCAAGTCACCTATTTGCGCTCAAGTCTGTGAACCGTTACAAAAAGTTCGTGGATTGTTTCCTACTAACGAACTACAACATAAACATCAACACTTATAACTGTTGCTTTAATTGATCACTCCTAACTTCTTCGTTATAACTCGGAATTAAGTGATTCTTGGCTCGTTGAATTCGTAAGATCATACACTACAACATGAGAACCTTTCCATGGATAAATATATTTGTCACTAAAGTCTTGGCTCAAATAACCTCGAGTCCATACATAAATGTATGTATACCGTGCGTCATTGGAATTGTTCCATAGAGTGAGCAATTGTTTCGATAGATTAGAAAGGTAGAATTGAACAAGAATCCAAATGAAATCAGTAACCACATACCTTTGGTTACTGATATATCAAAACCCTTACAATATATTTACCTAGAGGTACCACCCCTTTCTAACCATGTAGAAACCCCAAATAAGATATGATGTCTAACCATGGAGCATGGAGATGGTCTTCTGCAAGGAGCTAGCACCCATGTTTTCAGACCCGCAAACCCCTAATGACCTAAGAACCATGCATAAGGTCGGCCTATATTAGGTCAACTTTTGTTAGAGAAGTTAATTTGAAATATCTAAGGCCATGACAATACATGTCAGTCACCTCCGGATTTTCAGTTAAAAACCTTCTGTGGTGGAGATGGGGCGACGAGATAACAGGTGACAGAGGTCGAGGGAAGTAAACATCATTTGTACATCATAACTGCATGATTGGATCCAAATCACCAATACCATGTGGCATATTAACTGATGGGCTCCTGAAAGTGTCATAACAAAATATAAGGAAAATAATATATTACATGGCTAAGAAATACAAAACAAGGCATTTTCCTAACCTGGATATTCTTCATGCAGGGATGACAGGGTTTTGGGAATTCAGGTTGTTAGTTAAAGGTCAATTTGAATGTCTAAATGAGTATCGGCTCCCATTTATCGTTACGTTACCATCAGATGTAGGTGGACCTTCATCTGCAACAATCTCTTCTGTGCATAAGCAAAACACATTATTTAATCCATTTGGATCGTACACAACAAGGTCACCAAGGGTTGAAGAATAATATATATCAACAAGAATAGTCACCCCTGTCGTCACGTAAATCCTAGAGTATACTTTGTAACGCATCCGAGAATTAAGGTTGAAAGAAACGTGCACAACTTTATAAAGTTCACCACAGGCATACAAGTGGAAACCGTCTGCATCTTATTAATAATTGGGCTTATATATTGAGGGTCATTGATTGAGGGATCTTTTATCGTTCCACCAGACGACAATATTACATTAACTAGCTTACCTCTAGGGTAAACATTACCTGATTAAAATTAATTGACCATAAGATCAACATTAACAAATAATTTGATCTCAAAACATTAATCTTGCATAGAAAAGTTGCAACCCAGCCATTTGAAACATATATTATATACAAAAGAGAAAGTACAAATTACAAAGATATTCGAGTGAAACTCTATGGTTTAAACAGACAAAGTTAAATTTCATGGAAACCACAAGTCCTTGAATTTTACAATTTGTATCGATAGCATTAAATTCACCTTACGAGTCACTAAGATAGTTTAAGTTATAATTTGCAGCAAGTTAATGTTGTCTTAGTTTGAGTCGGGGTAATATTGTATTGTGTGAAGCATAAATATTGGTTTTGGCGAGACTGTTCAATTTATCAGTAATGCAGCAATATGAAACCGAGACCAACTATGCATCCAATTTAAAAAGTTTAACATCGATTATCAGCCTCAAATACCTCACAACCTAATCCGAGTCGATTCAAAACAATCAAAATTAGGGTTTTTATCCAATCAAGATTTCAAGAACAATATCAAATCATTAAAATCAGAAAATAATTAGAGATAAAACTGTCAATATATTACATTAGACAATCAAAACTTAACACAAATCAAGGATCTGCATCTTCTAATTCTAGTACACACATTCATTTGGAGAATAAACTAGGGTTAGTTGTAGGTTTACTATTAGGTTTAGTTGGTGTTGCTGGTATCATCTACCACTATCTCATTACAAACCCAATTTAGGGTTCAATTAAAAAATACGTAGCTTCACCAAAGTAGACATTACATAAGCTCAATAGCAACCTAAAAACAAGTGAAAAAAGAATAGTGATTTTAGATCACCTAGCGGATTCCCCTCCATCAACGCTCGATCCTTCTGTTACTTTTTTCACCCACCTGAGAAGAATAAAGAAAACAAGCCAGAATAAATAAGGGAGAACATGAGAGAATAGAAGGAGATTGAAGTGTAAAAGAGGAAGAAAAGAGTTACGTCCGGGTTATGATTTATGGGTCTGGGTTATTTATTCTACCTGTTGCACCTCCGGTTAAGTCAACGACTTAAAGGTATACAAGGTATTTCACATACGATTTGGGGTCAAACATGCTTGAAAAAGCGGGGGTCTAACAACCACACCCAATATTTCGTTAGGCAATCTATATGTACTAACTCTAATATAATTCCAAGAGAATCAACTAGACAGTCAGACTCAATCAAGGAAATGTATCCAAGAGTCATATCTCTGTTTCTCAATGTAATCAGCAAATCAAACAGACAGAAATCCGCGAGCCTAATTATTATGAGAAACAACTTGAACGGTACCAAAGACCAATGTTCAAGTGTCAATCAATTTCAATCAACAACCAAAGTTTGGATCTACCAATTGATTGAACTACGCAAAACCTATGATATTTTAATTATATATAAAATATAATGCGGAAAATAAATAACACAGACACCAGAAGTTTTCTTAACGAGGAAACCGCAAATGCAGAAAAACCCCGGGACCTAGTCAAGATTTGAACACCACACTGTATTAAGCCGCTACAGACTCTAGCCTACTAAAAGTTAACTTCGGAATGGAATGTAGTTGAGCCCTAACCAATCTCCAATTGATTAAGGTATAGTCGCGTTCCTAACGTCTCTGAATCCCAACGGGACTCTACGCACTTGATTCCCTTAGCTGATCTTACCCACAACTAAGAGTTGCTACGACCCAAAGTTGAAGACTTGATAAACAAATCTGTCTCCCACAGAAAAGTCTATTCAAATAGATAAATCAGTCTCCCACAGAAATACCTACGAAGTTTTTTTTTCCGTCTTTTGATAAATCAAGGTGAACAGGAACCAATTGATAATCCGGTCTTATATTCCCGAAGAACAGCCTAGAAATATCAATAACCTCACAATAACTTAACTATATGGTAGTAAAACAAGTTATTGTGGAATTACAAAGAATGAGACGAAGAGCTTTGTGATTACTTTTTATATCTTACCTATCGGAGATAAATCTCTAGCAAATTTTAGAGAAGATAATACTCAATACGATAGAACAAGTAAGATCAGAACACGCAACTACAGAGAAAATAGTTGGGTCTGGCTTCAGAATCCCAACGAAGTCTTTAAGTCGTTAACCTATAATGGTTTTAGGAAAAATCTAGGTTAAAGGAGAATCGACTCTAGTCGCAACTAGTATCACACAGGAGGTGTGGGGATTAGGTTTCCCAGTTGCTAGAGTTCTCCCTTATATAGTCTTCAAATCAGGGTTTGATAACTTTATAACAAAGCAATCAAAACCTGATTTAAGATTCAAGCTAATATCTTTCCACCGTTAGATGGTCTTAGCTTGTAACACACAAATGAAATATACTTTCATTTAGATATGGGTAACCGTACCTAAACATGTATATTGAGTTGGCTCAATAACAGTTAACCGAAGTTAGCCACATGAACACTTTTGTGTTAACCATGTTCATCATAACACTTCTAGATCAAATGATAATCAAATGAATCTAATTGTATTAACCATAGAGTTGTTCAATTGTTTATATTCTCATAGAAGTATACAAGACACAATTGAAGCAAAATCAGATTGATTCAAAAGAATCAGTTCATGAAAACTTTAGCCACGGTTTGCAAAGATTGCATTCCTTAATGAATAAATGTATTTGTTCATGAGTATGAAAAAATACTTAGCCGATTTTAGAACTTAACCACATAAGTTTGCAAATGGGTATGCAAACTTAAGTTCCAGACTTAATCATTTCCGACAGTTCGCAAACGGGTATGCATACTGTCGTTCCGGATCGAACTCAGGTGAATAAGTTTGCAAAAGGGTACGCAAACTTAGTTCCCGGACTTTGACAGTTAAAACCGTTCGCATACGGGTATGCATACTTGGTTCCCGGACCTGAATTATTTTTACAACAGTTTGCATACGGGTATGCATACTGTGCAATATCCATACAATGATTAATTGTTATAAACTCCCATTTCAATCATTGAAACATTCTTAGAAGACGCAATAGTTGTCTCACACAAACTATTAGCTTATAAGCAATTTTCAAATGATCGAATGATCAATATGAAACATTCCGAGTCTATATCAAATGATTGTCTCACACAAATCATGTAAGATGTTACAAGGCGATTTTCAGATGATCATCTTTTGACAATCATCAAGAATAATGATGAACGTAGTTAAAGCAAAAAACTTTCCAACACATATTTCGAGAAAGATATAAGCGAGTTAAACTCAGCTCGAATTATCAAATGTGTATAATGTAAAGTCTATATAGTTATACGACTTAGTATCAATAGGAGATAGAATATAATAGACTTCTGAGTGATAGATGAGTTCAAGTCTCCACATACCTTTTGTTGATGAAGTTCCACAAGCTCCCCTTAGTAGTTCTTCGTGTTCAATCGAAGAACGCCGTGAAGTCTAAAGCTCAACTACACATTCTATCCTAATCCGAGACATAGCTATAAGTAGACTAGAAATCAAGACTTATAGTTTTAAAAACTAAACTTGACAAACAACCTTGAGATAGCAATGCTTGCGAGTTCGACCGAGCAGTGCTCTAAAAATCTCCCCCTTTGTCAATTTTAGTGACAAAACTATCAATACATATGGATTACAAAATAAATAAACTTTGTAGCTTCTCATCCAAATGCTTGATTTCCTTGGTTCTTCAACATTCCTTGAATTCTTCGTCACTCCAAGTACTCCAATGATTCTAAACGTGTTCAACTCAGCATCATAGTTGTTGAAGATCCGTAGTCATAACAATAAGAAAAACAGATGTTCTCGATTATTGTTATACAGTGTCATAGTATTATTACACAGCATAAAAGTTCAATTGTATCACAACTTTGACAATAATACTACGGTGATATATATTACTCCCCCTTAGTCAATACTTCATCTCACAATGAAAATCACTCCCCCTTACATAATGATCCGTAAACCATATGTATGTAGTGTGAACTACCAAATAATTCTCCCCATTTTTGTCAATATAAATTGACAAAGGTATGAAAACTAGCGGGATCATAATGAAATTCTCAACGAGATTATTCATGACTAAAAGAGAACATATCAACTTTGTTTCGATGATTTCACATAGTCGAAACTTAGTGTATTCATCAAGGAGTTTATAAAGATACAAGATAACTCCTACAATATTCCACAGTTCCACTCCCCACAAAGATTTGGAAATTAAGCACCGTATACTTGCGGTTAGTTTAATTGTAGGCTTTCTAGTCCTATCAAGTTTTTGGCTTCGCTGCCGGGGACTCGGTAGCGGTGTGGTCGAATATTTTGAGTTTAGCTTTACTAGTTTTTAGTTTAGATTGCATACTAGCTTACATTTCTGTCTTTCTACTGTGTTTAGTTTAACTTAGATTTAGTTTGATATAATTTGTATCTTTTTGTTTTCCTCGTTTATATACAACTTGTCTATATTTATTCCACTAAAAATGTGTCAGTAAGCATGTTGTTTGAATTTTTTTTACCATTTTAGCTAGCTTAGTTCGTAGCTTTTAGTCACAAGTTGCATCTCTTTTCATTTTAATTTTTTTTCTTAGTCTAGCGTTACTAATTTATAGTTAGATTTTATATTTGCTAAGTTTTCCTTTTGTCTAGTATTATTAGTTTAACTTTGTTTAATGCCTTTGCAATCTATAGCTTTTATAAATTTGCATCTCATAATTTTTCCTCCAGTAGACTCTTGTCTGTAATTAGAAATTAGGATAAGTTAGTCGTAGTGCATAACTTAGATTTTGTTTGCTTTATGTCGACTGTCTTTAGCTTAGCTTATTATTAGTTCAGTATAATCTATATCATTTCAAGCATTTTTCGTATCTTTTATTCTCCCACTTAAACTTATCATTAGTTGTATATATTAGATTTAGTACATTGTAACTTATTGTCATCTGTAGTATCTCATCCCATAAATCATTTTAGTTTGTTTACTTCGTTTCCTTGGGAAGTTACATTTTGTATTATTCCACTTAGTTTCCATCTGGACTCAAACGTTAGTGTTCATTAGTGGTAGTGCAGGGTTAATATAGATTGCATGATAAATTGTTTAATATTTGGTAGTTCTGGTAGTATGATTACTTATAATTTAGATCCGTTATCACTCTGAAACACATCTTTTTCATATTATGTTGGTATCAATAGGTTTGTTTTATTTACCTCTCTGCTCTGGACAGACGCTTCTGGGTACTAAAATTCTCTCTTGAGTTTACCAGGTGCTTACAAAGTCTCTGTACACGCTAAGGAGGAAGAGAGGGAGCATCAGAACACATTTGATTATCGTGCCTAAACCCGGTTTATACCGGTGGTATCGTTCTCGAAACTTGTTGTCTGTGATAATTGTGTAAATGATATACCATGTTTGCTTGTTGAACTAGATACTTCATATAACATTATCCAACCCCTGCAACTTATTGTATCCATGAACATGATTATGTGATATTTGAGTGACATCTTTGCTCCCTGAATTTGTTATTTCACTGTGCACCTATCAATCTCTGCAAAAATATTGTGTTTGCGTGCATACATCCATGAATTAGTACTGCATCTTCTTAAGTTCTTGCTTGTTTGAATAGTGCATTTCTTGGTTTTCTGGTTTCTGTAATTTGATTGATGTGCGGTCCAGGCTATGATTGTGTCTTTTCGAGACCATACAAACCGTTTAGTTAGAATTCAGTGAGAGGACATAGTTGAGATCCCCGTTTCTGTCGTATATAGACCTGACCAATCTGAGACAGTGGGTGAGGAATTGAACCAACCCCGAAGTCTCAAGGACTATATGTACCTCACGAGGACAAGCCAGCCCTTTTGTATTGTTCTACCAGAAACTGTTGGTCATTTTGAGTTAAAGGCGAGCACAATACATATGCTCCCTGTGTTTCGAGGGGTTGATGCGGAAAACCCTTACCACCACGTGAGAGAATTTTGAAGAGATTTGTGGGACTCTGCGATTCAATCAGTTGACAGAAGAGTCCCTGAAATTGCGTCTATTTCCTTTTTCTTTGAAGGAAAAAGCCAAATTTGGCTATATGCTTTGCGACCTCAGTCCATTAGAACTTGGGATGAACTTACGAAAGATTTTTTCAAAAAGTTCTTCCCAAATCATAAAACAGCCACCATTCATATCAATAGTTTTGTTCAACTAGATGGTGAGACATTGTCCAAGTATCTAGAGCGATTTAATGATTTGTTACTCCAATGTCCTCACCGTGGTTTTGAACAGTGGAGACTATCAACAATTATATATGAAGGGTTGGATTTTGCCACTCTAACAATGGTTGAAGCAATGTGCAATGGTGAGTTCACAGATAAAAGTGCCGACGAGTAGTGGGCCTTTTTGCATGAAGTTGCTGATAAAACTCAGCAATGGGAGTCTGTTAGAAAACCTAGGAAGACGACCAATAGGGGTAGTGTTCATAAGATTGATTCTTACTTAGAGGGTAATACGAAAATTGTATCTCTAGCTAGGAGAGTTGAGGCTTTAGAACTAGAGAAAAATGTAAAATCTGCTGCTGCTACTTCATGTAACCAGGTTAAGGTTTCTATTTGTGTTGTGTGTAATGGTTTAGACCATCTAGTCTAAAGTTGTCCACAAATGCATGCATTCAGGAGTCTAGAATGGAAGAGGCCAATGCTTTGTATCAAAAACAAGGGAATAACCCTTATTCTCAGACATATAACCCAGGGTGGAGGAACCACACTAACTTTTCATGGTCCAAGGGCCCTGTACAAGGGGATGCATCAGGAAACACACAAGGATATTCATATCCTAGAAACCCCCAGGTACAATCGTACACACAACACCCTTCTGAGAAAAAAATGTATATCATTGAAGAAAGTGTCGGTCTGTTGACCCAACATCTTTTGAAAATTAAGAAGACCACTGACAGACGTTTCACAAGTCTAGAACTTAAGATGGGTCAGATCTGTGATGCGCTTAATAAAAGGGAAAAGGGTAAGTTCCCAAGTCAGCCTCAGAAAAACCCGAAAGGCGCATTTCAGGCAAATACTTCTACTTGCAATGAGTCGTCACATGACCAGTTGAATGTTGTTACTAATTTTCGTAGTGGTAAAGTAGTTGATAACAATGTAAGCATGCCTGAAAAGTCACAATTGCATAGAACACAACAACTACAGAAAATGAATCTATACCTGTTTTTAAATCTAAAAGTTCTGATGATGTTTCTATGCCTTCTAATGTGCCTGTAGCTCATTTTCCCCAAAGGTTGGAGTAACAAAAGAAAGGAACACAGTATAACGAAATATTGGAATTGTTCAGGCGAGTCAATATTAACATTCCATTTCTCGAAGCAATCAAGCAGATCCCTGCTTACGCTAAGTTCCTGAAAGATCTGTGCACACAAAAGACGAAAGCTTAATATGCACAAGCGTTCCTTTCTCGCTGAACAGGTAAGTTCCATCATTCAAAATAAGACTCCACCTAAGTTTAGAGACCCAGGTTGTCCAACAATCTCATGCATGATAGGTGACCATACGGTCAATAAGGCATTACTAGACTTAGGGGCTAGTGTGAACCTACTGCCATATTCGGTATATGTGCAGTTGGGTCTTGGAGAGTTAAAACCAACACCTATAACTCTGCAATTGGCGGACAGATCCGTCAAAGTTCTTCATGGTGTGGTAGAAGATGTTCTAATCAAGGTTGATAAGTTTTATTTTCCTGTGGACTTCATCGTATTAGATACTCATCCTGTGCAGAACCCACACTATCACATTCCTGTCATTTTAGGACGTCCCTTCTTGGCAACGTCCAATGCAATTATTAATTGTCGTAATGGGGTGTTGAAGTTGTCATTTGGTAACATGACTGTGGAGTTGAATATTTTTAATGCTGGCCAACAATATTTAGATCTTGATGATGATGATGATGTGCATGAGATTAATATGATCGAGAGTTTGATTCATGACTCACTGTCTAGTAACATGTCTGTTGATCCTTTGCATGCTTGTTTGAATAATTTTAATTTGGATCTGTTTGATGATGAGTACATAAGTGGAGTGAATTCTTTGCTTGAATCTGCACCTCTCATGGACACCACTAAATGGAAAGCTAGAGTGGAGCCACTTCCACTCTCTGAATCCAAGTCTGTCCCATCTCTTGTTGTGCCACCAAAGCTTGAACTGAAACCATTGCCTGATACTCTTAAATATGCATTTTTGGGTTCTTCCAATACTTTGCATGTAATCATTTCGTCTGCTTTAGATATAGAACAGGAGAGTAAGCTTTTAGAAGTACTTAAAGAGCATAAAGAAGCCTTAGGATGAACAATCTCAGATATTAAGGGTATTAGTCCCACAGTCTGTATGCATCACATAAATCTTGAAGATTATGCTAAAACATCTAGGGAAATGCAGAGGAGACTTAATCCTAACATGAAAGAGGTTGTTAGGGGTGAGATCCTTAAGCTTCTTGATGCGGGTATCATATACCCGATTTCAGATAGCAAATGGGTTAGTCCCATTCAGGTTGTGCCGAAAAAGTCAGGTGTTACTGTAGTTCAAAATGATAAAGATGAGTTAGTTCCTACTCGAGTCACCACAGGGTGGCGAGTTTGCATTGACTATAGGAAGTTGAACGCAGTCACAAGGAAAGATCACTTCCCTCTCCCTTTCATAGATCAAATGTTAGAAAGGTTATCTGGACATAGTCACTACTGTTTCCTAGATGGCTATTCTGGTTACAACCAGATTCACATAGCACCCGAAGATCAGGAAAAAACTACATTTACATGTCCTTACGGCACATTTGCTTATCGTCGCATGCCTTTTGGGTTGTGTAATGCACCCGCTACATTTCAATGTTGCATGATGAGTATTTTTTCTGACATGGTTTCTTGAGATATTCATGGATAATTTTTCAGTCTTTGGGTCTTGTTTTGATGAATGCTTGCATCATCTCACACTTGTTTTGATCAGATGTAAAGAAAAGAACCTAATTCTGAACTGGGAAAAATGCCATTTCATGGTCCAATCGGGCATAGTTTTAGGGCATATCATCTTTGAAAAAGGCATAGAAGTTGATAGAGCAAAAGTCGACCTTATCCAACAGCTTCAGCAACCTCGCTCTGTGAGGGAGGTTAGATCACTTTTAGGCCATGCTGGTTTCTATCGTAGATTCATTAAAGATTTCAGTAAAATCTCAAGACCACTTTGTAATTTACTTGGTAAAGATGTTGCTTTTGTATTTGATACTGCTTATGTCCGTGCATGGGAAGAAATCAAAACTCTTCTAACTTCAGACCCTATAGTCCGACCACCTGACTGGAAATTTCCATTTGAAATCATGTGTGACGCGTCTGATTTTGTTGTTGGTGCTGTTTTAGGACAGCGCGTCGATAGACTTCCATATGTGATATACTATGCTAGAAGGACTCTTACTGATGCTCAACTTAACTACTCAACTACTGAGAAGGAATTGCTTCCTATCGTTTTTGCATTGGACAAGTTTAGGTCATACTTGATAGGGTCTAAGGTCATCATTTACACTGATCATGCTGCTCTAAAATTCCTTCTTTCCAAGAAAGATGCTAAAGCTCTTCTTATCCGCTGGATACTGTTGTTACAGGAATTCGATCTCGAAATTCAAGATAAGAAAGGTTCTGAAAATATGGTTGTTGATCACTTGTATAGGTTAAATGTTGAGTCTGTGGATGAAACCTTGCTTATTAGAGAGTCATTTCCTGATGAAACAATTAATGCTTGTGTCTGAGCTTCCTTGGTTTGCCGACATTGTTAACTATCTTTCCATGGGAAGAATGCCTTTGCATTGGTCTAGACAAGACCGTTTTAAGTTCTTGGCTGAAGTTAAACACTTCTTTTAGGATGACCTGTACCTGTTTAAGTAATTCCCGGACCAAATCATTAGGAGATGTGTCCCCAACAATGAACAGAAAGATGTGATATCTTTTTGTCATGACCAAGCATGTGGAGGCCATTTCAATGCCAAGAAAACTGCTGCAAAAGTCTTGTAAAGTGGGTTTTATCATCCATCATTGTTTAAAGACTGTCATGCTTATTGTATTGCTTGTGAACGTTGTCAGAAACTAGGTAGTATTTCAAAGAGAAACATGATGCCATTGCACCCTATTTTGATTGTTGAAATGTTTGATGTGTGGGGAATTGACTTCATGGGTCCGTTTCCTAATTATGAAGGTAAGCTATACATCCTTATTGTTGTTGATTATGTTTTTAAGTGGGTAGAAGCGACTGCGACCAAAACAAATGACCATAGGGTGGTTCTTTCCTTCTTAAAAGAAAACATGTTTTCTCGTTTTGGCACACCTAGAGCTATAATAAGTGATGGTGGATCACATTTCTACAATAAATCTTTTGAGTCATTAGTACGCAAGTATGGCATAACTCATAAAGTCGCAACCCCATACCATCCACAGACCAGTGGCAGGGTAGAGGTTTCTAATAGGGACATTAAACATATTCTTGAAAAGACGGTTAACCCATCTAGAAAAGATTGGTCTTTAAGATTGAATGATGCTTTATGGGCCTATAGAACATCATATAAAACTCCTATTGGCATGTCTCCTTACAGACTTGTGTATGGAAAGCCTTGTCATTTACCTGTTGAACTAGAACATCGAGCATATTGGGCTGTTAAGAAACTTAACTTTTCTCTTGATAAGGCAGGTACTCAACGGAAACTTCAGCTCAATGAATTTGAAGAGCTGAGAAATGATGCTTATGATAGTGCTAAGCTGCACAAAAATAGAATGAAAGTGTTTCATGACAAGCGCATTTTGCGCAAGTCTTTCACACCTGGCCAGAAAGTGTTATTGTACAACTATCGCTTGCATCTTTTTCCAGGTAAATTGCGTTCTAGATGGACAGGCCCATTCTTGGTGCGCGCAGCATTCCCTCATGGAGCTATAGAACTTGAAGATGTAGCAACGAAGAACGTCTTCAAGGTCAATGGGAAGATACTAAAGCCATTCCTTGAACCAATTTCGTCCGAAATTGAAACAACTGATCTAGAAGCCCTGGTCTATCTGGATTGAATCATTTGTCCCTTATACATATTAGGTTTAGAATTCCTTTTTCTTTCTCTTGCTTTCTTTTGGTTTCAGTTGATAGATTATCCTTTTCTCTGTTTTGTATAGTTGTTTTTTTTTTTTGTGATATCAATCTTACTGTTTGCTTTCGAAACACTCAGCTGACTCGGGTTTGACAACACTTGTTGGATCTGGTACTCTCTAACCTTTTCTTTCTCTTCATGAACTTCATAGCCTGTTATAACTTTGAGAATCTTTAGAAACATTGAGGACACTGTTTAACTTAGGTTTGGGGGTGCGAGTAGATATCACATGAACTTTGTAGTGATTTGGTATGCTTGAATCTTATGAATAGATTAAAAAAAAAAAGTGAGCTCATTTACCTTAATTTCTGATTCATTTGCATGTAATGATGATAAGGTACTCCTGATTTCTAGCACCATAACATATGAAGTTCGATTTATTTTATCCTTTTTTTGAAACCTTTTGAACATCTGATCTGAAAATGCACTTGTGCAATCTATCAAGCTTGCATAGTCTAATAGACTGCCAACCATCCAGAATATTGATGAGACTTGCTAACGATTCGAACTCCTAGATTTCAAAAAAATTCCAAGTGCTGGAAATAATGTGTGCTACTACTTGTGCCTTTGAAAGCTAAATTGACATATCCAACTGTTGAGAATAGAACTTGAGATACAGGTGTCATATTTCATGGAATTTGAGCTTATATTTTGTCCTAGAACTTTGTGGGTATGTTCTAAGCAAACCCTCACGAGACTTCAACTCGTCCACTAGGGACACTTGGTGGTTTAAAAGGCTTATTGCATTCGCTAAATGTAATCGAGAAACCAGAGACGGTGGTATAGGTAGGATTTTCTTAGTTTTATGTTATTCGTGGACGAGCAAAATTCAGGTTTGGGGGTATGATCGGTGCCTAATAATGCGTATTTTCTTAGTTTCAAGTCAAATTATGCATTTTGCGTGTCGGGTATCAATAATCCTTTTTGTTGTAAATATTGATATTATGTGCTCATTTTGTATAATTGAGAAATATGGGGGATTCATAAAGTGAGACGGGGACTGAAGGTTGGAGTGGCAACATTATATAGTGGAGTTTGCGTGTGGCCTTGAGGATCAACGCATATCAGAAAGAAGATGGACCAAGTAATGGGCTTAATCTGTGTTTGGAAAATGAGGAAACAAGTTGAAACTTGTTTTATCCATACCTAAGCTAAGGAAAACATCCAAACATGCCCTAGAGAACTTTACCATTATCTTTTCCACGGTCAGAAACAAGTTTGCTAAACTTTTATTTCTCCCTTGAACCACCGACACTACCTTCTCTGTCAATCAAAACCAAAAAGAACCCTATATCTCTATCAACCCTAAACTAACCCTATTTCCCTAGCTTTCTCTTCAATTGGTACCATTTCACATCAAGTTACCGTTAGAAGCATGATTTGAAGAGGCATGGAAATAAATCAGAAGACGTTGTGAGATGAGTATTTTGAAGTCTGCATCAATGGTGAGTTCCAAGAACATCAAACCCCTAAATTTTATATTATTTGTTGTCTGTACAATGGGAAATTGGGTACGAAAATTGTATAAAAGGGGAGATTGTTAGTGTAATTGGGAGGGGGGGGGAAGAGAGGAAGTACTCTAATTAGTTTCCTTTTGCTCATATGGTTCTAAAAGAGATCAGTTGAAAAACAAATCAATTGGGTTTTTGTTGCTTCAATGAATTTATCTATAATTGAATCTCATTTATCTCCTTTTTTCATTATGTGCTAATTTCTTAAGCTAGGTTTGAGATGAAATCCTTAGACTATTACTAGATACTCATGTTCTGATTTTGTTCTTGTTGAGCTTTACTGAGTTAGGAGATGTTTAATTTTTCAGCTGCAATATATATCTTTCACCTAGTATATCATGTATCCTAGGTTGTTAGAAAACTTGTATATTGCCCATCAACTTGTATTTAATTGATATCTTTAGTCTGTGATTAGATGTGCTATGAGAAGACATCTAATACTAGGGATTAATGTTTTGGTTGATATTGAACTATCCATCTTTGAGACCCCTTTGGAAATGCGAAAGACTCGTATCTTCATTGTTGATCCATTATAAGGGAAAAGAACAATTTCAGTGGTTGAATTCTAGTGTGGTCTAGGTGGCGGATTCAACTGCCCTAGTACCTTCCAATCATCTGTTTTAAATCATTCTCCTTTGTTGTTGCATTTTACATTTTAATCTTTCACAAAACAAACACATTCGTCGTTTCGACAAGCATCCGGTTTAAATTAGTATAGTAGAACTTAGAATTTCATCTCCATATCAACCAAGTCCCTGTGGGAACGATCCGTGCTTGCCGTGTTCTATATAGTAGACACCGTATACTTGCCGTTAGTTTAATTATAGGCTTTCTAGTCCTACCATCTTCCTTTTTGCATCCATCCATTGTGCACACCAAAATATTATAAGAAAAATCTTGAAGTTACGGAACGGGTGTATATCAGAAGAAGAAATCCACGATATATATATATGAGATTTTCATAGGAAAACCCTAGGGTTACTCGTGTACATTCGGTAAGGGGTCAAGTGCACGACCATTCGTGGTTACGGACCAAGTTCACAACCAAAGAACCAATGGATCCTATTTCTAGAAGTATGTTTTGATAACATCAAAAACAAGTTCTAAAAATATGACAGAACATCTTAGCCCATAAAAAAAGGCACAAGGTAACTGTTGATAGTCAACAATTCAACTGTCATTTAGGAAGAAAAAAGAAAGAAGAATTTCAAAGTGAACAACAAAGAGAATTATCTCAAGAGTTATTGATCATCGTATAAACATTAACCGGAGCAGGGATCAGCAGTTAGATGATCATTTTATTTTTAAAATGAAAAACAAACCCATACAACAAAAACCACTTTCTCAAGAAGAATAAAAACTTCTTGAGAATAATGAGCATCCTCACATGGTCTCAGAGAGGATGCACGTTTGTAAGCAGTCAAGTTATAATTTGACGAGCATATAGCTCATCAAGGGTATTGACACTTTCCCTTTTTCTTTCTTGAAAATCATCAGGGAGGTCAATAGAGTTAGTCTCAAGAGAATTAACAAGAGGAGGAAAAGAGATACCTGAGGCTGTAGCCTTCCTTGCCTTTTTAATGCTATGCTTGAGTCTATTTATACTGGCCTTGAGTTCCGAAACACGATTATTGATATGAATATATTCAGGAACGGTTGACACTTTTGATCCAACACTTCCTTTATCCATGGAAGAAGAGTTTGAAGAATTTTCCTTACTCATTGGATCAACAAAACAGTCATTTGTCCTTATAACACAATTTTTTTTACAATTGTAGAAAGCCTTGGTGTTATAATTACAGGCAAGACTTGGCTCATCACAACACTTTTCTTGTCTGAGAGTTGGACATTTAAGACTAGTAATATGAGAAACAGGTTTGATTAATTCCTTAGACATCCAGATAAGAATGTTATGAAGTTTTTCATTCCGCAAACGAAAACGATATATCTTCTCAAGATGACCTTTGTTTCCACAATAATAACATATTATGGGAATGTTATTCACCTTTCTCATATGAATTGGAGGTTGACATCCTTTGTTCTTTGACGCTTCTGCCACATAAGGTAATTTTTCACTTTTGCTATCAGTGAAATTTTTCAGTAGGAAATTGCTATTAGTACCAACAAAATCAATCATGCTACTGCTTGGAGTGTTTATTCGTTCATAGCCCAAACCTCGTGTATCACGATATTTCTTACAAGCTCCCAGCAAAGTGGATAATTTTGTTGAACTAAGATTAAAAAAATTCAAGTTTTCTTCCAGCACATTACCTTGTTTTCAGCGGCAGAAAGCTCAGCCTCCAATTATTTCTCTCGTGAGAGAAAAACTTTTCTCTTTCTTTAAAACAACATTGTTGAGAGCTTCATCTTGCTTCAGATTCAACAAGTTCTTCTTTCAACACATAGAGATTTCGACGAAGGTTTTCGCATTAAGAATTCTTTGAACGCACATCTTCATCACGATCTTTAAGAAGAGAATGTAAGAGGTTATACCCACAATCGTAACCCTTAAATAGTTTTCTCATTTTCTTTTTTTCTAGACAGAGAGGAGTCAGAAACTCAATCAAGCAAGATGTTGACTATTTTTCTTTATAAGATGGCCAAAAAGATTGATATATTGCGAGACTTCCTCATCAACATCTTGTCCATCATCTGAATCACTTTCATCTGAAAGATCATCCAACTGTTCATCTAGGCGTGTTTCCCAGTCATACATAGTTTTCGACAATGGAGAAGACGTGAGAGATTTCTCAGGAGAAACAAGGCTTTGGACCAAGTCGGAACGTTTATGAACTGGTGATGCGTTTATAGAGATAGAACTACAGTTTATAGTGTCAAATTGCTACAAACACTGAGTTATGAGGTCTTAAACGTGTTTGCCTGCTCTGATACCAATTGAAAAAGTGGGGGTCTAACAACCACACCCAATATTTCGATAGGCAATCTATATGGACTAACTCCAATATAATTCCAAGAGAATCAACTAGACAGTCAGACTCAATCAAGGAAATATATCCAAGAGTTATATCTTTGTTTCACAATGTAATCAGCAAATCAGACAGATAGAAATCCGCGAGCCTGATTATTATGAGAAACAATTTGAACGGTGCCAAGGACCAATGTTCAAGTGTTAATCAATTTCATTAAACAACCAAAGGTTGGATTTACCAATTGATTGAACTACGCAAAACCTATGATATTTCAATTATATAGAAAATATAACGCGGAAAAGAAATAACACAGACACCCCGAAGTTTTGTTAACGAGGAAACCGCAAATGCATATTAACCCCGGGACCTAGTCCAGATTTGAACTACACACTGTATTAAAGCCACTACAGACTCTAGCATACTACAAGTTAACTTCGGACTGGAATGTAGTTGAGCCCTAACCAATCTCACACTGATCAAGGTACAGTCGCGTTCCTTACGTCTCTGAATCCTAGCAAGACTCTACGCACTTGATTCCCTTAGATGATCTCACCCACAACTAAGAGTTGCTACGACCCAAAGTCAAAGACTTGATAAACAAATCTGTCTCCCACAGAAAAGTCTATTCAGATAGATAAATCTGTCTCCCACAAAAATACCTATGAAGTTTTTGTTCCGTCTTTTGATAAATCAAGGTGAACAAGAACCAATTGATAATCCGGTCTTATATTCCCGAAGAATAGCCTAGAAATATCAATCACCTCACAATAACTTAACTATATGGTAGTAGAACAAGTTATTGTGGAATCACAAAGAATGAGACGAAGAGCTTTGTGATTACTTTTTATATCTTACCTATCAGAGATAAATCTCGAGAAAATTTTAGAGAAGATAGTACTCAGCAGTATCACCACCACAATCAGTTGAGTATAACTCAGATGTACATCCACCTAATCTCATCTTCCTCCCTGTGATTTTCTCAATTCATCCACATCTTCTTCTTAACCTATAAGCCAACAGTTCAACCAATATTACAACATTCTTCTAACTCAATTGATACCCCTTCATTACAATTTGAACTCCATATTCAATTCAAAACTTAGCTTTAATTATAACTCACACATTCAATAATCGAAAAGAATAACTTTCTAAATTTAACCAGAAAAGATCAATTACCTCAGAAAGGATTCAATCAAGTATCTAACATCGAATTCCTCTTTACTCGACTCAATTCCGCAACACAACACCAAACTATCCATACCCATCAAATCAAACAAACCCGGTCTCTAATTTCTTCTTAACTATTACTTAATTTGAATCCACTAATCAACCAATTCTAAAACAAACTTCATACAACTTGAATCAACCCAGGAAACCCTAATTTATGATTCATCTAAATTACCTTTTCTTTCGAGGCCGGAATCAAACACTCGAATAAACACCATCACCATCAATTCTTCTTTATCTGCATCCACATCTCTCAATCTCAAATCTTTAGTTGATTTTCTTCATTTCCGGAATTGAACCCTAACCCTAATTCTTCGATTCATCACTGAATCAACTTCAAAACTACAATTAAACTTCAACCCATTTAATCTTCATCCATCAGGAACTCGATACACTATTCAATTCCACGAAACCTCAATCAAACTTCATCCTTCAGAAAACCGTAACTTCAGAACCTTATCGTCGATTTATAACAACATCTCAATCTTCTTCTTCATAATCAACAAAAACACCAACTCCTTATTCTTTGATACATCCTCACGATTTAATTCTCTCAAACTCGCAGAAGCAGAAGCACAGGAGAAGAAAGAAAGACAGATAAGAATAAAGAAAAATGAAGAAGAAGAAGAAGAAGAAGAAAATAGAATGAGAGTTATCCTCTCGATTCGGCTAGGGATAAGGCTGACCCAAAACATTGAGGCACCCATCAGTTGGCTAAGGGATGCCATAAAGTCCTTCAACGAAAAGACTATTTTACCCTTCATAAACAAATTGATAAATCTTCTTCACCCAGTGTCCGAATGACGCGTGCGAGTAGTCTATTCTGCGTAACTTTCCGAGATCTATTCAACGGTACTAGTTTCGTATCTAGATTGTTGTTAGATTAATTTCTATTAATTAACGTCCGTGTTAAACTAATCGAGTTATTATCGGCTAAAACGTCTCTTGATCATCGCTAGACCAGTCAAATAGCGTTGGCGAGCTTGAGGGTCCTTACATTCTCTCCACCTTATTCATTTTCGTCCTCGAAAATCAAACCATCCTTCCGGTCTTCAAAACTCCCCACCTTATAGAATAATCATATCTCTTGTCTAAGCACAGACAACATAAAAAAAAAAAAAAACCTATACGGCTTTCTACAACTAAGATTTAAAATTTGTAGCTCTAGGTACAAAAGACTAGTTTCTATTTCAATAAGTTACTGGTTCTAATTACGATAGAAAATACTCTATAATAAAGTTTCTAAGTAAAATTTGGGATCTATCAGTTCACTAATAGAAGCAAGTCTCCCTTCTATGCCTAGTGATACAAGAATGCAGTTGCCCTGTCTAGGTTCGCGACGCCTGACAATGCCTACCTACGTAAGAAGTATCACCCGAACACATCAGAATTACCAACTTCACTATTCCCCACTGCTGGATTAACTAAGTATTAATTTATTAAGATTAATTAGTCTTTAACTTTTATCTTAACTGGTGTAATTCTGATAAATTTACTTCGTAAAATATATAAATAGTTCACATAATTTTAAACAATTTAATCATCAAAATTTATTTGGTTTTATTTTTATTTATCATTATTATTATTTATTTATTTTAATGAAATCGAATTTTAGTTCCAAATGAAACTATATTACTATAACTAAATAATTTTTAAATTCATGCACTATTTAAGAATAACTTAATGTTATAACCATTATCCAAATGTTACCATTATTATTATTACATTTATTTCTTATTTCTTAGGCCGATAAAAGTTAATCGGAATTAATCGTAATGCCAAATTTAAATTTTATTACTAATACTAGATTTGATTTGATCGAACTTTATCTCCTTAAATTTATATTATTGCTAAGTAATCCTTAAGTTGTACTATTAATAAAAGTTACATTTTGCTATTACAATCCTATAATTATTATCCAAATGATATTTGCAATAACTCTAAATTTTATAGTAATTAGTATTGTATAGTATTATTATTTGCTTATCTTATCAAAATTATTGTCTTAATTATATTATCATTTTCATTATTCTTAAGTAAATAGTCCAGTTGGTACGTTAAGCCTTAATTTTTTAAATGTAATTCTACTTTCACGTAAAGATTGATATAAAAGATTTTATTTATTCATATTGAATCTGTATACTCTATCTTGTTAAATATTGGCGTTGGTAATTTAATTAATATGATTTTATTTATTTATTTATTTTCCACAAATAAATAAATAAATAAAAAGAAAAAAGTTATTAATTTATCGATAAATTAGTACTTCACAAAAGAGGTTTTAGTTGGTAGTCGAGCAACAAGCTGAGCTAATAATCTTTAGATTTTGCTATTATAATATATCCTAATAATCTTTAGATTTTGCTATTAGCGTATAGTATCCTATTAATATATGAATTTATTTTCTTTTAATTATAATCTTACACTAAACATCATAATTCTATTATTACTACTTCATGTATATTTGGTTCATTTTAAAAATTTACATGATCATTTGTTAGACTAAAGATAATTCGGTACAAGATTACTAACAAGTTGAGTCTTTTTATTTTATGCATTATATCCCCACCATCTTACGTCTAACGCCTAATAAGTATTATATTAACTATCTAGTTTAAACGCAAAACATTTATTTCTAATTTATCATTAGTTTAATTACAAAACTTAATCGTAGATAAACGTTATTAATGTTCCATAGCTATTTAATCATAATTATTATTTTTATCGTTATATATCTTTAATGAGATTTTAGTTAAGTTAAGTTTAATATGATACTAATTGAGAAAAGCTAACATTACCTTATTAAAATTATTATTACTTTTATTACCATCTATAGTTACTATTATAATATTTTTATTATTAACATTAATGGTCAAACTATTATTCTAACTACTCGTACAAATATTATTGAGACTCAACAATATTACTAACATTTATGTAATTATAAACTGTTGATTTTACATAGGGCTGCACAAAACCGAACCGAACCATTAACTAAATGGTTATTCCCGGTTCTGAATTTTAAAAACCGAGATATCCTGATTTTGGTTCTGGTTTATCTTAGAAACCGAACCGAATCCTATCGGTTAACCAATTTATATATCTTCCGTTGATTTCCCAAGTTCTAGGTTATAATTCTTGTTCTCTTCTTTTCACCTTCCAGCAGCTACAACACTTCATCACATTTTCCTCTTTCTTCTCCTCTTCACCACGAACACACCCAACTTCTCCTCTACCGGTGTTACGGTGTACAACCATCATAGATCCAGAAAAATGGAGTTAATAAATTAATGAATCGGCAACTAATATGGGGTTTGGTGAATTTGTAAAGCTACGGGTCATCACTATAAATAGAGGCAAGAGATAGATCTATGATTATAGAGGTTATGGTAAATTATTATCTTGCTTAACTAGGACCAGGTAGATCAACTTTTGTTATATTGTATCATCATATTAATTAATTTAATTGTGTTTTCTTTCTTGATGTTGAAATGATGCAGAGACCTACTTTAACCATTTTTGCTACCACAGCGTCTCTTCTTGATCATTATTTATTGATCTGCTCTATTTGTAACAACATTTCTAAGAAATTTCTCATTATATGCGTCTAGATTCCTTGATTTTTTCTATTTTCTATGAAGCATGTATCTTCGCACTGAATTTTCATAGACAATTTTGTATAATATCCAAATGATTAATCGACTTTGCAAGTGGGTTTAATGGAGATTGGAGTTGCTGAATTAATTACTCGAAACAAAAATCACGAGTTCAAGTTTTTCACAGAAGATCAGAGATAGAGAAACGAAATTTCAGAGTGTTGATCTCTGTGTTGTACATTTCGTAAAGCAATTACTTGGTTAACCAAAAACCGTCTGGTTCTTAACCGAACCGAGTGAAACCGAATAAGCTTAATGGTTTCATTGGTTTTTAATATTGAAAAACTGAGTACTTCGGTTTCGGTTTTGGTTATGCCAAAAACCATATCGAACCGAACCATGTGCAACCCTAATTTTACATATAAGTCAACGTACTCAATAAGTCAATAAGTTTCTATGTGACTTTCAAGATTTATCAATAATACTAATCTCACTATTTTTCTAGTATTGGATTGTGTACGTGTTCATACTTTTTAGACTGATTATTCCCCAACCTTTATTAGCTAAAGTTATTGGTGTACCTTACAATTTTTACTTCATTACATAAACAAAGAACCAAACAAATCAATCAATCAATCAAATAAATCTTTTAGTTATTGATAGCTTTTAGTGATTAAGATTTATCTCACAACCCATCCCAGTTCTAACTTTAGTTCACTAACTACCACCGGCTAACTCTATCTTTTCCCATGTAAGATCTAATAGTGAGCTCTGATACCAACATTGTAGCGCCCCCAAAGCTAGCAGCTGACTAATCCAAGAGATTAACTAAATAAAGAGGCACTAAGAATCTAAATCAACTAATTAAAGATTCTTATAAAGAAATCTGCTTCAAAACTTAACCCAAAACTAGCCCCACTCTGAAATATATAATACAAGAACTCATCTCAAATGATACATATACAATAGTCATACGATTTACAAATAGAATATACAACATAATAAACATAGCCGAAGTTAACCAACTAACGAACTCAGCTCCTCGAAGTTTCCGCTGCGCAACTTTGATCTGTCTCTGAAACTGAAAGTGGGAATGGATGAGCACATCATCCCTAAAAGGGGTGCCCAGTAGAAATAACATTTAACTTTCAAGTAATCATTTGAATGATTTGGAAAACAATTCATGTTTTCCCGAAACACTGACAGGCAACCAATTCACAGAGGTAAACAATCATGTATATGGAACTAACTCCTTCTTCAAATAATGTATATATTGGTGTCGACCAATTCCTTACACGCCTATTAGTTTATATTAGTGTCGACCAATTCCTTGCACACCTATTACGCATAAAAGCTCGAAAGTAAGTAGATATAAATGAAGGAGCGTATCTTATATACCACAGATAGAAATTCTCATTTTCCAGACATTCAGATGGAAATTCTTATTTCCCAAACAATTCATAAACACGAACAAAGCATTAAAATTCCTTTCCAAGCAATGGAAAGATTAAAAGAATCAACAGTACTTTCAAAATTTAAAATAAAACAATGCATGGAATACACAATCAGACAATGCATGAATTTGTTAAACATAAGCTTTTGTAAAAGAAAACAACAATAATCACAAAAGAGTTAAATGTAAATTCCCACCTCTTTTGATGACAAGCTACTCCTACCTCGAGATCCACAATCAACTGGTTCATCCTTTGAATCGATCGTTGTTAATATAGACTAACTGTTAAGCACACAAGAACTCTAAGAATCTAGCCAAAATGGCTCACACAAGAGTCATACAAGTCTATCTAATGGTTCTAAGACCATTTATGACATTACACCTTTTCATTATCTATCTTTAGCACATATAAGGTTTACTAATTCAATTAGATTGGTTCTATATTCCAATAGATAAGTCTTAAGAAGATATACAACTTTGTATAAGGGACCAAAGGCTAATTCGGACCATAAGGGGTCCAAATCATCAACATAGGATAACTTGTCCTAAGCCCAAGTCCACTAAACCATCCCAAAAACCTAAGGTCCAGTCCATCTGAGTCAACTAACGGTCAAACTGACGGTCACAGGTCAACTAACAGTCAACGTCTAAGTCCAAGTCAAGGTCAAGTTAAAGTTTGATCAACGGTTAGACTAGTCAACTTGTCAAGGTCTAAATCGGTCAACTGGTTCAACTCAGTCAACTAGACTGATACGGAACAAGATCAACGAGTTAACTCAGTCAAATTAACAAACTAGTCAGACTTCTGACTTGGATGACTAACATGCGACAATTCTATTTCAGTTTCACTTAAGCTATAGTTTCTAACATTCTCATCTCCTTGATAACATTACAACATCAAATCATACAATCTTAAATAAACTACAAATTTCAGATACAATTATAAACTCTAATTACCTATAACTGCAGCTTTAAGCAAGCCTGCACTGGAAGCACTAACTAATCCTACAACCATCAAGACCAACATTAAATGATTCAACTATTCTTTAACTGTAACTCATTTCAGTTTCATTTGTAAATCCTCATTACATGCTCACTCCCATCAACATTTATTTCCATCTGTAGCTTCATAACCCATTACAAAATTACCATCCAACTGCCAAATTCTCTTATGGCTAAATGAGCTTCAGATGGCTTTCAATCAACCTCATCCATTCTGCATCCAACGGCATCAACTTCTACATTGCAGATACACTATTCTCAGTTGTAAGTCCTACTTGTAAGAACTGAAACCACACAATTCAAACCACAGTCTTGATTCCAGTTTCATCATCAACTTCAGTTACATCGTCTCGCCAGCAACTGGTGTACACAGTTCAACATTACCATTCCTATTCAGCAGTATCACCACCACAATCAGTTGAGTATAGCTCAGATGTACATCCACCCAATCTCATCTTCATCCCTGTGATTTTCTCAATTCATCCATGATGGTATTTTATATAGTGGTAAGAAAGGTTGTCGTTCACTCAGACTTGATGAGATTGATTTCAGATTTAATAAACGAAAATACTTGAAATAAATAAAATATACACAAAATATGTCACAGGATGAAGAATTTATTGGGACTCAAGATTTCACAGTTTTTCATATTCAAGTGGTTCAGAAATTAATCCTAGGCAATTATAGCTCAAAATAAAAGAAATATTAACTCTATTCTTTGCCAGAGTAGATTTCATAAAACATTAGTTGTATATTGTAAGCATGAAGCATCAAAATTACCTAGAACTAAGCATGCGTCATCAAACAAAGTCACGAATAATTAATTGAAATCATAAATCGTTAAAAATCGGTGCAAAAAGTAAATAAAGAATTAATTGAATTACCACAGGGATGAAAAACAGCTTCCTCCGTCGTCCCGGTGATGGGGTCTATCTCCGCATATTGGAAACACGCTCAAAATTCATATTTATTGCTCAAATGGTGTTTACAAAGATGAAAATGGAGGAAAATGATTAAACCGGGTTTGTAACACTTATTTTTGTTACAAACCGAACTGTTACAGAGAACGATAAAAACTCTACGTCGTTGTCACTGTAGCACAACGACTGTTCTTGTGTATCTTATGTTCTTTGTGTTCTTGAGGTGCAGCAGTAGCAGAAACAACTCTGCAACCTCTGATTTCTTCTCTGCAGTTCAACAATCACCTCTGTTTTCACCCCTAACTCTCCATCATCCTTCTGCTTAACCCCACAAACCTATTTATACACCTTTGGACAAAGAATAACTCCTCATTAATCCAAAAAATCTTCCTATTACTCGGAAATCAATGAAAATATTCCCGAGAAGTTTTCTTCCGTCTTCTTCATGAGTCTGTTGTAGTCAACCTCTATCCAAACACTCTTCCACACATACCAGCATGTGTCAAACACGCTCAGGCCAAAAGAACTCTTCCCAAACATAACCAGAAATCCCGTAATATCCTCGAGTAAATATTCTTCCCCTGTTTCCTACTCTCCGACGATGTAGCCCAAGTTTACCGGTTTGAATGGACTTACCAACCCTGTCTAAGTGTAACATGCTCATTCCAATTGACTGCAGCGATTTAATCTCTCTAGAAATCCTCCAAATCCAAAACAGCAAAACTCAGTTTTTCAAAAATTGTTTTCCCGCCAAAAATGTTCTTCAGAAATGAAAATGATGGTGTGCCCCTATCCAGAGTGGGGGTGCGAATAGACAAGGGTGTAAATAATAAAGAAGGCCCCCCTTAGTAATTGAGGTGCCCCTTATCTAATAGTAAGAGTCCGAATAACATGTGTCCTCTGGGTGCTTTTATCAACTTTTCGAGCCGGTTTTTCCAAAAATGTTTATTCCCAAAAAATACCTACAAACAAGTTTATTAGTGATAAAATGAGTCTCAGCTAATGTATTTATGGGTGAAATGCGCCGCACTTTCGTGCTTATCAGATTCTCTCACACTTAATTTTGCTAGTCCTCGAGCAAAACAAAAAATTGACCCACTCCACAGCTGGTCATGATAAGAAGACAAACGAATAGACCCGCTCAACAGCTGGTCATATCATAAGAGAGAGTTAAACCCGCTACACAGCTGGTCATAAAATGAAAATTTGAAAGAGAATGAAAAAGACCCGCTACACAGCTGGTCATGACAAATACCATACACAAGACCCGCTACACAGCTGGTCATAACCCTAAAAATTATAGTGATTTTTTTATTTATTTTTATTTTTTGGACCCGCTCAAAGCTGGTCATAATTTTCAAGCAAATTCCTGAAAAAATAAAATAAAAAGTTAGTAACCACTCCCCCACACTTAAATCTAACATTGTCCTCAATGTTCGAAAGATGAAATTAAAAAAATGAAGAAGGAGAAACAATTACTATTTAAAGGAAGTGAGGAAGGATATTACCAGAATACCGAGAACATGGGTTACCTCCCACCAAGTTCTAAGTTTAAAGTCTTCAGCCAGACTAGGAAAGGATTAGTCACCTCGCAGAATCATATAACAGTAACCTGAATAACTGTGGGTCGAATCAAAAAGTGTTACCCAAAAGAAGAGAAAATCGCAACAGACCATGAAGATACCGAACATACCCTTATTTAACTTTTTGTTTAAGACAACAATATATAGTTGTGGTTCAGGTTCAGGATCTATAAAAGGGTCTTGGTAAAAAGTTTTCCTGGACTGGATTTCCTCAAAGGTAAGATCCCGAAGATCAAGTTGTAGAGTTTAAAAATAATCAACTAAGAACTTAGAGGCACATAACAATAACCTGAATAATTGGGGATCATCTAAGTCAATCATATTTGACTCCCACAGTTGACCACAGTGGTGGTCATTCTTAAGCAAATGTGTCGACCCTAATCTCCTAAAGTAATTAGGTTTAGTCTCAAAACTTAATAACTGACACATCTGTAACTCAAATGTTCCCACAATTGGAAGAAAAGTTTTTGGTGGGAAAACAAAGTCAATCGAGGTATCGTATCCTGGGTTAACCACATCAACCATAGGATGGGTTTCTAACAACTGATCTTCTTTCTGGACATCATTAGGTTCAGGAAAACGTGTATGAAGATAATCTTGTAAAATGGTTGAGGCACATATGTCAAGTCCCAAGTGAGGGACCTTTCTAAGAGTTAAAGCACATGGAGAATGATAATCACCCCCAAACTTAGAGTTTTCAGTGTCTCTAGAAAGACTAGTCACAACTTCCCTCATCTCTACGAGTCGCATTCCTTACGTCTCTGAATCCCAGCAGGACTGTACAAACTTGATTCCCTGAGCTGGTCTCACCCACAACTAAGAGTTGTTACGACCCAAAGTCGAATACTTGATAAACAAATCTATCTCCCACAGAAAAGTCTATACAGATAGATAAATCTGTCTCCCACAGAAATACCTACGAAGTTTTTGTTCCGTCTTTTGATAAATCAAGGTGAACAGGAACCAATTGATAATCTGGTCTTATATTCCCGAAGAACAGCCTAGAAATATCAATCACCTCACAATAACTTAACTATATGGTAGTAGAACAAGTTATTGTGGAATCACAAAGAATGAGACGAGGAGCTTTGTGATTACTTTTTATATCTTACCTATCGGAGATAAATCTCGAGCAAATATTAGAGAAGATAGTACTCAATTCGATAGAACAAGTAAGATCAGAACACGCAACTACAAAGAAAATAGTTGGGTCTGGCTTCAGAATCCCAATGAAGTCGTTAAGTCGTTAACCTATAATGGTTTTAGGAAAAACCTAGGTTAAAGGAGAATCGACTCTAGTCGCAACTAGTATCACACAGGAGGTGTGGGGATTAGGTTTCCCAGTTGCTAGAGTTCTCCCTTATAGTCTTCAAATTAGGGTTTGATAACTTTGTAACAAAGCAATCAATATTCACCGTTGGATGAAACCTGATTTAAGATTCAAGCTAATATCTTTCCACAGTTAGATGTTCTTAGCTTGTTACACACAAATAAGATATACTTTCATTTAGATATGGGTAACCGTACCTAAACGTGTATATTGAGTTGGCTCAATAACAGTTAACCGAAGTTAGCCACATGAACACTTTTGTGTTAACCATGTTCATCTTAATACTTCTAGATCAAATGATAATCAAATGAATCTAATTGTGTTAATCATAGAGTTGTTCAATTGTTTATATTCTCATAGAAGTATACAAGACACAATTGAAGCAAAATCGGATTGATTCAAATGAAACAGTTCATGAACACTTTATCCACGGTTTGCAAAGATTTCATTCTTTAATATATAAATGTATTTGTTCATGAGTATGAAAACATACTTAGCCAATTTTAGAACTTAACCACCTAAGTTTGCAAACGGGTACGCAAACTTAAGTTCCGAACTTAATCTTTTCCAACAGTTCTCAAACGGTATGCATACTGTCGTTCCGGACCGAACTCAGGTGAATAAGTTTGCAAACGGGTACGCAAACTTAGTTCCCGGACTTTGATAGTTAAAATCGTTCGCATACGGGTATGCATACTTGGTTCCCATACCTGAATTACTTTTACAACAGTTTGCATACGGGTATGCATACTGTGCAATATCCAGACAATGATTAATCGTTCTGAACTCACATTTCAATCATTGAAACATTCTTAGAAGACGACAATAACTGTCTCACACCAACTATTAGCTTATAAGCAATTTTCAAGTGATCGAATGATCAATATGAAACATTCCGAGTCTACATCAAATGACTGTCTCACACAAATCATGTAAGATGTTACAAGGCGATTTTCACATGATCATCTTTTGACATTCGTCAAGAATAATGATGAGCTAGTTAAAGAAAAAACTTTCCAACACATATTTCGAGAAAGATATAAGCGAGTTAAACTCAGCTCGAAATATCAAATGTGTATAATGTAAAGTCTATATAGCTATACGACTTAGTCTCAATAGGAGATAAAATAGAATAGACTTCTGAGTGATAGATGAGTTCAAGTCTCCACATAACTTTTATTGATGAAGTTCCACAAGCTCCCCTTAGTAGTTCTTCGTCTTCAATCGATGAACGCCGTGAAGTCTAAAGCTCAACTACACATTCTATCCTAATACGAGACATAGCTATAAGTAGACTAGAAATCAAGACTTATAGTTTTGACAACTAAACTTGACAAACAAGCTTGAGATAGCTCGCGAATTCGACCGAGCAGTGCTCTAAAAAGGCTTGACCGCTTTCACTCTGCTCGTCAATAAGGTTTGACTAATACGTTGTCCTTCTATAAGGTTTGACTCAAACCTTTGGATTGCGGTGACGATTGGCCTTTCCAAAAATATTGATATAATAGGAAATAAAATAAAAAGAATGAGGAGAGAAGAACATAGGCACTGATAAAAACACACATAGGGAGTCGGGACGAAGATATAAGGAACATTAATCGAAACAAGAGACTGGTAATGAAGTAGATTTAAGAAATTTAGTTGAATAAGGAGTCTCATGTCGGTGATAATGGTTAGGAAATATTAGGAAAGCTAATTGAAGTAAGGTAGGGACGTGGCATAATAAACGATATTTTGGAAGATATAATAAACGATCGGATCTGTCCAAAAACAAATTCACGGATCAGCTGATCTCGACTGTCCACGGCCTATTTTCAATGGTTCTTTCCCATAGAGACGCCACTTTTTTTTATATTAGAGACCGGAAATGACCCGTATCGTAACGACGCTGGTTGAGACCCAACATAAATTACATATTCTATGTTGTTCTAATATTTGTCCAAAAACAAATGGAAAAAGAGGAATATAGCATTCATCCAATTTTTATCGTTATTAGATTTTGCGTTTAATGCTAATATAATTGGCCTTCAATGTATCTCTAAAATCTGATAAGGTTGAATTACACATTGGATTTTAAAATATAAGAATTTGATGCTGAAATTAGAAAAACTTTCTGAAAGTCTTTTATTTATTTATTTGAAACTAAACTTTCTGAAAGTCCGGTATAAATGTTTTTTTTGTTGTTCTCATATTACAGTTCATTGCACCAACAAAAGTATTCACTATTTTTGCACACATGTGCCAATTGTTAACCGCCGTCTTGGAGCTAAAATCAATATAATATGTTAGAAATAATCAAAAGCACAACAGAGAAAAACTTAAGTGATGGTAGAAAGAGGGGACGATCTAAGTAACTCCTGCCAGATATTTTGGTTCAAGCATTCCAAGGGATAAATGATTTAAGAAAAGTTGGATAATTTTACATAAGTCCTAAACAGAGAATAGAAAAAGAAAGTTGAAAAGGGTTAACAAAATAAACATGTAGTCACACGCTTAAAAGACAAAACCGTGGTGATGGTGGTCGTGTTGACCCTTCGCTTAGTGGTCCTTCTATGGAACCACTTCTCTGTGTAGTGAAAGCAAACCATTTTTTCGCTGAGTTACTTGACAAGGATCTGCACTAATATGGGGTAAGGGTCTCCTTTAATCGATTTTCTTTTTACTGATGTCTTAAACTTTATTAGTGTATGAATCATCCATTTGTGTTGCCAGCCTAAAGGTACATCAAGGGGTGTAAACAGGGGCGTTATGGAGCAGCTTATGAAATTATACAGAGAGTCGCACCTTGGAAGACGCCTCCCTGCTTACAATGGAAGGAATAGACCGTTACCATTTTCGAGTACGGATTTCTGAATTAGCTTGATTAACAAGGATGATGGCACTGGAGCTGCTAGGTTCTTGCTTTGGTTCCTCTCGTTTCCTTTACTTCACTTACATGTATATGCAGTAAGCTTATTCTCTACTTGTTTTGTGATGCAGGAGACACAGGGTGTTCAAAGTTGCTATCAAATATGCTGCTCGAGACGATCTCCACCTCTTGGGAATGTTTTTGCAGGGAAAACAGGCAGATGCACCTCAGGAAGCCCTTCAGGTTCTTAACATTGTTCTGCGCGCTCTTCCAACTTTTAGGTATATGTCTTGAATTATTGTGTTCTGGATTTCTGTTTTTTATATCGTAGTTCTGAGATTTATATTGATTTCTATTGGTTATAGTAGGTATGCTCCAGTTAGTCGTTCATTCTATTTCCCCAACTCAAATGGGTCTTTTATTGAATATCGATGCGTTTTAATTTTGACTTTTGTTGATTGCTAAAATCTATTCAATCTGCCAGTGTGGGATTTCAACATGTATGATCTGGTCATTTTATAGCAGCTTCTTAGTTATCTATGTCCTACAAATGACTACTGCATAGTTCCATGCTATGTGTTCTTTTTTTTTCTTTTCTTTTTCTTTTTTGTGTGTGTAGATATGTCTTCCACTTCTTTCATTGAGCCATTACCTGTCATAGAATTTGTTACCCGGCATCCTGAATAGGGATGCACTTGTCTGATGCTGATCGAGTAAAGGTAATAACTTCTCTTGGTAACAATTTTTTTTGTGTCTCAGTTAACCTACCATGAATCAACAGAGGCCAAATTATCTTCCTATGGATACACTTTGCTTTCGTAGTGCAAAATTCAAATCCTTGTAGTGTGAGAACAAAAAGCCCGAAACATATGCTGCTTGGGAGGTTTCTAGTTGCAACAAGGTGTCTCTCTTTGCTCTGCTGCATGAATGGGGTGTGCGAGTCAGTTATTTGATGACTCTGGAATGGCTTTGCTTCAATATGATTTTATATCATGGGAATAAGATTCTTACAAAGCTATAGGTTAGCTAGAAGGTGTTGCCATCCCCTATGTGGTGTTGGCTAGATCTGTCAACAAGGCTAGACACTTCTCAACAAAGCTACAGGTCAGCGAAACGGTGCTGCTATCTCTACAGGTGTTGGCCAAATGAACCCTGAGACATTAGAGAATTCCAATAGTTACCAAGTTATAGCTTGCTGAATTTCAGGTTGCTGTTGGATACTTGCTAGACCTTTCACTGTATAGAGTTTTA
Source organism: Papaver atlanticum (assembly GCA_023531105.1). NCBI lineage: Eukaryota > Viridiplantae > Streptophyta > Magnoliopsida > Ranunculales > Papaveraceae > Papaver > Papaver atlanticum. Next base: position 317,528 of record JAJJMB010006117.1, on the reverse strand, counting down.
TAATTCACCTTTCTTTATGATTGTAAACAATTAATGAAAACTCAGAGGTATTACTAGGGAATGCACACAACTGTTTAGTAAGTCGTATTTCTGTGATTGTAATTTGAAAGTAACTTAAGTTTGCACTATCAGTGATAAAGATGCCCAACTTGTTAATTTCTGATTGTTTCTATCTATTTTTTATGTAGCTTTCATTTTAGCATCTATGTTGAGCCAAACTCTTACAAAAAGGAAGCAAAAAAATTGTCACTTCCTTGTCCTATTCATTTGAAAATTAGGATTTTACTTTACGAGCTATGTTTTGACTTTGAGATATAACCAACTGGTGTTGCATCCATTCATTCATTCATCACGATGGTGTTTTTAAGCGTGAATTTTTAGTTCTTACCGATTTACAAAACTCTTGAATTGTCTACAAAGATAGTCTTTTTAATAGCAAGTAACATGAAGATTTAACAATGGTCTACAAGATTACAACCCTATTTAAAAGTCGTAATAAAGGGCATACACTACCTTTTCTCAAAGAGTTGTTAAGTTTTATTTCTGTCACGACTCTTTTTACTAAGAGTTGGGATGATAGTATGTTACGACGTTTCATAGGATTAATGTAGTAAAAGATATAACTTTCTACGACATATACATAAAACGTAGTGAATCAACAGTCGTAAAAGGGGATTTTTCCTGTTGTGAGCAACTATATATATTAGTAATCTGCTATCCAGAATAAAAATGAGGCTTTCAGAAATGATCTAAACTCCAAACAGTTATTGTTAGTAATGGCTGATAGGTGTCTAAAACACCTTCATATTTATCTATTGTTTATGTTTTCTTTGCAAGTTTTCTTGTAAATTATGTATCTTATGATTGATTTTGAATTTATTAGGTGTTTTGGAGTCATTGGAGCAAAAGGAAATGGAACTCGTTCAAGATCTGGATATATTCTCATCATGTTGAAGAGAACGAAAAGACGAAACCAGTGGCGAAAGAATGAGGTCATTCCAACGTCGTATGAAGAAGCTGCGAGCATTTGAAGCGTATCAGAGTTGCGGAATTTGTTAACTGAGATGAATTGTCAGTCTGGCAGAACCGACAGTTGAATGGAAAATGTTGTCACTGGTGGTGGCCTACATCCGAAAGCTGGGTGCCTGTATCAATTTCTATTCCTACACATGATCTAAAAATCAGAGAAGAAATTATTTCTTCTTGGGTTTTCTTCTTATCATCAGTTTTTATACCTCTTCTTCTGTCTGAAGCTGAGAGAAGGCGGCCATGGAGTTCAGAGACGAGAGAACTACAGAGAGATCAAGAAATTAGGAGGGAAAATTCAGGAAGAAAACTGAAGAAATGATGGGTTCTATTAATTTGGTGAAATAAGACAGAAGAGAAGAAGAATGAGCTGAATCGATGGTGAACAATTAGGGTTCTCAGATTGAGATGGAATTCGAAATTTAATGAAGAACTTGAGAGATTGATGGAGGTTTTGTTGCTGCTGTCGATATGATCAGGGATTGGGTTTTTGCTGAGTAATTTCATAGGAAGTGAAGAATAGTTGAGATGATATTGAGTTAGGGTTTGCTGCTGTTGGTGGTCAATCTAAGGAGAGATGATGTTGGTGGTAATTACAGAGAATAGGGATGGAATCAGTGGTGGTTTGGTCATAATATGTGCCATTAAAGCTCAGAAGAGCAAAGTGTTACTGCTGGTGGATTCAGAGAATGAGTTGATAATTTGAGCAAGGAAGAAGATGGGTTTACTGAGATCTGGAAGCAGTAATGTTGTTGAATAACTGATAGTGTACTGTCTTGAATGGAAGAAGATTAGATGTATGTTAGGACAGGTTCATTACAGGTGAAGCTCCAAATGGGATTTGCTATGTGATGTTGTTGAGGCAGAGATGGAGAATATCTGGTCAGTTGGTGGTAGTGGTCCTGGTGAAGCTAGAAATGGTGAAGGGGATGTGTTAGTGGGAAGATTAATGAGCAGGAGGTGATTCTGGTCTTTGATGCTGTTGCAGGGGACCTGATGGTCTGTGTGTAAGTGGAAATTCACGGCAGAGACTGGCTTGAGATTGAGGTGATAGCTGCAGTAGATGTTAACAAGGGTCTGTGAAGAAGAAGGAATTAGATGGAGCTGCTGTCACAAGCTGTGGTGCCGAGCAGAAATGAAGATGAGGGTTGGAGCTGGTCTTTGTGTGAGCTGAGAAAGGAGAAGACTGGTGAGCTGCTGCTGCCATTTGAAGTTGAGATGCTGAGGTGGTTATGGTTGTGAAAGACATGGAAATGATGTTGCTGTGGAAGCTACAGTGGTGGATTGATGGAAGAGATGGTAGTGCTGAGGCTAGACCCAGCTGTAGCAGATGAGCTAGGATTGAGTGTATACTATTGAGTACACTGGTGGTGTTGGGATGAGGCTGTTGAGTACAAGAAAGTGCGGGAAGAGAAGTTATGAAGCTGCAAGGTTAAGAGCAAAAAGCTGCTGCAGTTGAGCATTGTGGTTGTCGTCATCAACGGGAGTTGGTGTTGCTACAAGCAGAGATGGGGCTAGTGGTTGCAGCTGCTATTGCAAGTAGATGAGCAGCTGGAGTTGAAGCAATGGCAGTTCGAACGAGAATGCAGTTGATATGGCTTAGCAGCTGCAGTTTCTGGTGGTTGCAATGGTCCTGGTGGTGTTGTGGTTGCAGTCAAGTCAGGTTCAGTTGCAGAGCAGCAGAAGTGGCTCAAGGTGGTGGTACAAGTTTTATTAGTTGATGCATCGAATGTGAATGCCTGGATTAGTTGAATTGGTGGTGCTTGCAGCTGAGTACAGGGAAAGAACAAGCTGCAGTGAAGTAATTGAATGAATGGGAGTATTAGATGGATGTGTAGGATTGTGCAGGAAAGAACCGGAATTCGGCCAGGAAAACAGCCAGAAACAGACAGGACTTTGCTGGATTTTCTTTCCAGTGAATCGACTCAATGATTTCCGATCCGATTCAGACCCATTTCGGACCAGATAGCTGACTCAGATGGATTTGGACCTGGGCTCCACTCATGGGCTGTTCAAGAGATTGCTTTTTGGCCGAGATAGCAGCCCATTTCGGACCAGATAGCAGCCCATTTCGGACCATTACTTTCACATATTTCCGATTTGTTTGTTTATTTTCCTTATTTTACTTTTAATTTACATAAAAACAGAAAATACCCCCATTGTTTGTATAAGAAATCAAAACCTATAACAATCCAAGTTCTATCTGTGGGAACGATCCTTTCTTGCCCTTGCTATATTATATATTTTGAGTAGTGATAAAGTAATTTATTTTTGACGCATACGACAGCGATCAATGGCTCATTACTAATTACTCCACTAATGTTTTTTAGTTATACATGCATTGTTACATTTTTCGAGGCAATTATTTTCAAGCGCTCTCAAAAAAATTCTTTTTAGTTTACACATCAATTTGGACTCTTAATAAGATTTACAAATCAAGAAATCCCTTTCATTATTTTGGTTCTTTTCTTCTTTACAATTGTTAACATGATCTGAATCCGTGAGTTGTTATATCTCGGTTTGTCATTCTTTTAGCCGAATGGTTCACTTCCATAATTCCATATCCTTATTGAAAAAGACATGAAGGTTCTGTTCGCAGGATGGAACTTGGATTTCTCAGTAGTGAAGTTAAACCGTGCAAGTTCCAAATAATATTTTGAGGATAAAACCGTGCAAATTCATCTCATTGCATATTTTAAAATGTCAGTTGCATGGAAAACATGGCTTGAGAAACATGTGAATAAACTACTAACTTAAAATTTTGAATAGTATCATGTTATCTTACATTTTCGTCAATTATCACCAAGTCCAAGCTTGATACTCCTTGGTTGACATGAAGGTTCACAACATATGATATATCACCACCATACTGACTTCAGAATGCGTAAGGCGTTCAAGTATATGGAAGGAAAGGTGACGAATTATAATAATAATAATATAATTTCAGATGAATTTCCTTTGTTGTGGTTAAAAGCTGAATAAAGCTCTCTTCTTACCATTTCTGGCCCCACCAGAGTATATTTGCGTTCTATTTTTCTCATCTCTCTTCTGCCTCTCTCTTACGCGTAAACGTGTATATAGATTTATCTTCTGCGTTTCAAGTTTCAACTAAAACCTAAGCAGCAAAACAACGAAACATGAAGTCATATACCTTTTCTCCTTCTCTGTCTTCCTTCGATTTCGGTTGCATCTCTGTTACGCATAAACCCTAAATTTATCTCAATTGTCCTCCGCAATAGCACCGTTGTCCCATTAGCAAGGTCAAGGCCTTAATCACCTCCACCAACAAAACAGGTGATTTATTCCGTACACATGATTTTTCTTATTTTTGTTTTGCTAACCTGAAAGGTGAATGTTTTTTTGTTCTCTTTTTTGTTGTATTTGTTTTTGATTTAGTTATTAGTCGAGAGAAAAGAAAGGAATAAATTTTAGGGTAATAGGGTTAATTAATTTTGTAAATTAGGGTAGACAGATTTTGAAAGTTAGGGTTGTTCAATTAGATATATATATATATATATATATAACCGATTTTTGGTTTCTCATTGTTGCAGGATGTATTCTCTCTATCCTTTTCCCTTTGATTGTGTTTTAACTTTTTCAGTGCACTAAATGTCGATTTCGTTGATATGTTGGATTTTGCTGGGCCTACATTTATTTGTTGTAATTCGCACTTTCAGTTACGATGATGGTAACTGGCAGAGCAGTAGGGTGAAGGGGCATAACAAAGCTGAGGCTACTCATGATCACAAAGCTTTGTTTCAGTTTTCAAAATCTCAAGCATGAATCAAAAATGAGAGTGTAATTGGGTTAATTATATAGATTAAATTGATTAAGGTGTTCATTCTTATGCTTGCCGTAGGGCAAGTTGTGCAAGGCTTGACAGGCCGGCGTAAAAACTATGTTATATTTTTTAGGAGATATTCTCTAGTCGACCCGGTACTTGGTACTGGAAGACTTTGGATTTGGATTGATTGATGTGTTTTCTTAGCTCACTACTGGGATGGAATAGTTAAGTTAGGACTAAAATCACAGTAAGTGCATTCAGAATATTTGATTGGCTTGCTCATTTCAAACTTTGGTGAATCTCTTCTGTCTCAATTTTGCTTTAAGAATGTCGTCCACTATATTGTGCTGTCTTTTTCTTCTCAAGGATTCAATCTGTGTTACGGATGCATGCACAACTTTGTACACAATTTCTGTTGGTTGGTGTTAGTCATATTGTGTTGTCCTTTCTTTTCATGGATTCAATTTGTTTTATGGATGCGCGTGCACAATTTTGTACACAATTTGTGTTAGTTGGTATTAGTTATTATTTGTGCTGCACTAATGGAGATTGCGGTTCATTCATGTATGAACGAAAAAATTGGCGTTGTGCTGGTGGGTGTCTCTGATTTGTGCAAAAACAATATATAGGACTTAGTGAAAATCCATTTATTGGACCAAAAGTGAAAACCAATTTTATTGGATTTTTGTTGTTGACTGTTGTTGACACGTTTGCATTCTTTCATGCTCATCACTCCGTACTATACAGTGAGAAACTGTTGGTCCTAACTGAAGTACGTTAGCATTTGTACATCTAATGTTTGTTGCATGGAATACATATCCTGTTAGATGTGTTAATGCTAACCCAATTCAAGCTAGAAAAACTAATACTATTCCAGTTAATAGTCATGTTTTTTTTGTGGTAGTCTTTCGTACTGGTGTTAGATTTAACAAATTTTCAAAACTATTTGCATCAAATAGCAGGTACACCGCAGAAAATGTTGGTCTTTTTTGGTTTTATCTTCATCATCGAAACAACCATTATGGGGCTGTTCCACGCAAATATGATCAAGGTATTCTGTTCTGTACTAATGAAAAAAACTTTTCCTTATGCTATTGCTGTTTGGTTTCTACCATACACTTGCGGTTTTGTTTCCTAGACTTCATCATTTTTGTCAGGCATTATATTAGTCTGTTTGAGATTATGTTTGGTTTGAGTCAATCAGTAATCACGGGTTTTTTCATTTTTCTATTGCAGTTTTGACTGGACCATACTTACAACGGGCGTTAAATAATCAGGTATACTTCATTAGATTTATTTTTAAGTAAATGTAAATGTAGTATCTATATGTCATTTACTTGAAGCTGCATCGTGCATGGCTTCCTTGATAAGACGCATAAGACGTAGTTTGAGTAATACATGATCCTCTAAATATTATATGTTCTTCTCCCCGACAGGGAAGGGATGCATTTTCTCTAAGAGGTCACCATTATTTATTGAACCCATAGATGTAAAATACAATGATTTATTATTACTGTGAGTAAATACACTATGTTGTACTTGGACGGAAATCACTAAATGGATACTTATCCAAGTTTTTGTTTGTATTACGATTTCTCTGTTTTTTTAGCTATCAGAAAGTTAAATTTAATGCCTGAGCACAGATTTATAATTACCTTTCTCATAGATTTTTGGGTTTGAGACATGGGTAACGTTTTTTTTTTTTTTTTTTTTTGTTGTTGATATTGCCATAAAATGAACCTAAGTAGCGGCTGATCAAGAATGGACTTGACGCCAAAATAAAGAAATCGAGAAAGCAAATAACGGAAAGGAACAACATATACAACATATCTGTGAAATAAAGAATAAGAAGGCTGTAGAAGCTGCCAAGAAGAAATGAAGCATAACACTGAAATTCTCATAGTACAGTCCTTCTCTTACTTTTTTAACTTGGGTATTGCTAAGAACTACTATCAATTGGTTGTTTGGTACAGGTTGAGTCAGTCAAATTTCAGAAAGAGCTAATCTTTTTTTATCCTACTTTTGATGATAGTTTGTTCCCATAGTTGGAAGATAACAAAAAATATATTTTTGGACACTATTTGGGACGTCCAAACTGAAAAAATTACCAGCACCAATAAAACATTTAGGCCCGTGCAACGCACGGGCGCAACAACTAGTTCAATGAAACTTAATTCAATAAGGTTACGTTTACTTTGCATGTAGAATCTCAAGCTTGCACCAATGATTTGGTAGGGCTGCACCTGATCATGGAAGACATGTCGATTATCTACAATAGAACTATAAATCGATTAGTGGCAGGTATATGAAAACTTCAAATAACAGAGGAACTGCACCGAAAGACAAAAAAAAGCATGAACCGAGAAAACAAATACCCATCGATTAGTGGCAGAGGAGGAAGAACAATGACCAAAGAGTGTACATGGAGTATGATTTGGGGGTTGAGTGTGAAGGTATAAAGAGAATAAAATCTCTTCAATTTATATATTTTTCTACAAACGGTAGGCGTTATATATTGAAAGGTTTTATTGATCTTCACTTTATTGTGTTGCCGCTTTTCTTCATGAAATAGGAAGGAGTGGAAGAGGAGTGAAGGCATACGTTTTTATTACTTAATTTTGCATGGACTAAAGAAAAAAATACACGTACAATGACAAACCATACACTTGTATTTTCCTAATGGGTCTAAACGGGTTAATCAACATGTGTTAATACTAATTTATTAGGCATTAATTATGCTGCTCACTTACCAAAAGATAAGTACGTAATTGTCATTTTCAATATCCAATACATATAATGCATCGGAGGATCGTTTTGTAAATTTATTATGATGGATGTTACAAGTTACAGGACTGTCAGATGTCCTAGGCTGGGATGAGACGATCATTTGTTTGTCTCTGAAAATGTTATGTGACCGTCCAAGGCTCAAAAACCCTTTTTGTTTTATATTAGATTGATTTCGGGTGCTTTTCAATAAAGAACATTAATCCAGGATCGGTCTACGAGCACATGAACATTCGTGGATTGATGTTTTTAGAAAAAACTGAATCGTGTTTTGTTGACAATTTAATAGTAGCTGATTTCTAAGTTAAGTTAGCCATTGACGAGAAATAGTTGTTCGAGGGGTTTAAAGAAAGGATTCATTAAAATTGGACGAACAGGTGGTCAGTTTCGGTGCGTCTGTGCTTCCCAGCCTTGGTTTGGTAAAGAGTAAAGACTACCTTCGGCGGTGTTCTGTACCGAAGTGCCCCAAGATGGATCTAATTCGGTGAAGAGCCGACTCGGAAACCTTCAACCCCCAGACCTAAACACAAACCTGCCCCCCAATAAAACTTAAAATCCTCGGAGAAGTCTTAAGAGACTTCCAGAAAAATCCATAGACTGAGGAACTACAGAAAGTGAAACTTAGTAGATTTGTATGATGTCTTCAGATAAGAAAAGTAGCACAGTGAAGTTGTTTTGTCCATCACTATCAAAACTAGTTCAATGGGTTATTAAAAAAGAAGATGAAAATTTGGATTTAGGTTTAATAGCTAATACTTTTGGTCTTGAACCATCAACCTTAAAAATTAATAATCATTTTATAAGTAGAGGAATTGATTTCGTATCATCTTCAGTTACTTGGAAATCGCTTCTTTCTTTTTTTGCTTCAAGAGGTTTAGCTACTGGTTCTAATGAACATGATGTTATCGTTATTGATGGAAGGGTTTGGAAGCCTGGAACTAAAAGTAAGTGTCGATTTTCCTCTCTTTACAACTATTTTTGACTTCTTGGAATTTAATTATATTTTTTATTATTAGTAGAATTTTGTACCAATGAATTGCTTGTATTGCCAATTTAATGAATTTATTGAAAACCTAGTTTTGAGCTTCTTGTTTGTCATGGTGGTACCGTGTATGTGCTGGTAGACCTAATTAGCATATACAGTGGACCTGTGTGGTGGTGTTGGCTTATTATGGTCTAAATGTGTTGAATACTGCTTTGTACAATTTTCTTCTGTA